>VZTV01008341.1:0-25012 GCA_013400875.1 Anhinga rufa
GTAGGTGTAAAGTCAGTACACATTGCTGGCTAACAATTTAATTGTTAGCAATTAAAGTCAGTGCAGAAGTATAAGGTGCCATGGTACTGATTTGGTAGGTTAAGACAATTGTATACAGTCATTATGAATTCAGAAGACCAGCAATACAGAGAAATTTAAAGACTGAGCTAGGTGAACCGGTATGTTTAAGATTCTGAGATTCTTCTTATTTTTTAATTCTTCAGAGCCCTAAAAAATTTAGTTCCAGTTACTAATTTTGATGCCATTAAAGAAAGTGGGATAAGTCCAGTTCACTCAGCAGCAGCAGGAGCACATCCTCAGTGCCTTGAGTTTCTCCTCAAATCTGGATTTGATGCCAATTTCATGCTGGATCAGAGAGTTTGCAAAGGCTATGACGACCACCGGAAATCAGCATTGTACTTTGCTGTTTCCAACGGGGATATCTGTTCAACACAGTTACTGTTGAATGCTGGAGCCCTGCCAAACCAAGATCCCATCAACTGCCTCCAAATAGCCTTGAGAATGGGCAACTATGAGTTAATGAACCTACTGCTCCGACATGGGGCTAATGTCAATTACTTCTGCCGCGTGAATACAACCCATTTTCCATCAGCTCTACAGTATGCTCTGAAAGATGAAGTCATGTTAAGAATGCTGATGAAGTATGGGTATGATGTGCACCGCTGCTTTGATTGCCCTCGGGGAAAGAGTTCGCATTCCCAGTATGTGACTGATGGATGGACTTCTACTGTTATCAAAGACACAATGGTAAGTATAGTGGATGGCTTCATATGTTGTTTTACTAGTGGTATCCTTCCTAAAACTAGATAAAAATGTACTTAATGCAGCATCAGAAAAGGAAGATGTGAAACTGTAAGACAGTTTACACATAAAGGTAGGAATAGACAAGGCTTTAAAGATAAATAGATGTTGCCACGAGACAGCAAATTATCATAAACAGTACTTTTGAATTGTGAAAATGCAGCCAATGGTAGGCTAATGATTGGTACAGAATTGGCTCTCCAGGACAGTCTTGTCCATGCTGTGAAAGCAGGGTCTTGCAGGCTGGCTCGCTGGGTTGTCTTGTATTGTAACACCAATACTCAGAAGACTGTTTTAAAGGATGCCTTGGAGCTGGCATGATAATTAACAAACCTGGACTGACCTAAAGAGGTTGCTGGAGGCGCCCATCAGTCTCCTTGTTTTGCAGTTTGTAAAGTCCACTTGAACCTAGTAAGCCCGTCTTTAACCTGAAGATACGGGGGTGTGGCATGCACTGGGCTGGTGGTCCCCCTGTTCAGCACGCTGGGACACAAGTCTGATTTCCACTTGGGGAGCGGCAGCACTTCTTTTTAAGGACTTAAGCACTTGTATATTTGGTAACTAAGTTCATTTTTGGATCTAGTAACCACCTCTCAGATTTTCAGGCTCTACTAGTGAGGCTTAATGCAAGCTGTGACCACCTCTAAAGCTCCCCTGACTGACAGAATGCTCATTCTTGCTGGCGTTCTGCTGAAGTTATTTAATTGCTCTTGTCCTGCAGAGACAGAAGTCATTTACAGGAGTATTGAATGTTATCCTCTTAAACATTTTGTTTCTGTCAGTTCTGTGAAGTGATAACCTTACCATGGTTGAAGCATCTGTCTGGGAAAGTAGTGCGAGTAATGTTAGATTACGTCGATCACGTTAATATCTGCTGGAAGCTAGAAGCAGTTCTCAAAGAACAGGAACTATGGCCAGACATCAATTCGATTTTAAGTAAGTATCTGATGTTTACATTTGAAGTTACGAACAAGCTGTTTTGGGATTGGGGGCTTGCTTTGTTGGTGGCATTTTAGTTTTCATTTTCTTTACCTCAGACTGGTGCTTTTCTTGACCCTTGTTAGGCCAAAAGTTAGGTTTTGACAGTAAGAGCCTCTTAAATCAGTCTATGGAGGATTTAAACTTAAGTTTCTCTCGGAAGTCAGACAGGCAGTACCTGCCCAATTTATGTAGAGCACTTGTTTACATTGTAATTGAAGTTCCCAAGACAATCCTCTTCAAGGGGAGAAAAGCTTTTCACCCTGCTGTAGTTGATGTGACAAATCTAATAAATTTAGATTTATTAGATTTTTTTATTTACTTAGATTTTTAGATATTTTTTTTTAGATTTTAAAAAAGAAATTTAGATTTATTTGATTTTTAGATTATTAGAATAATCCGTAGTTGGTGGAACAAATCTAATAAATTACTATTTTTAATTAATTCTAGTCTAGATTAATTCTATGTCCTTTTTGTTTGTACATAGATTAAGAAGTAGTGACTCATAATTCTACTTTTAGTAGCTTCTTCAGGTTGACAGAAAACTGGCACCAATTATTTGGCATTAAAGTACATTCCCCAAACTTTAGTAGTGAAACTTGCATTAACCTACATTTAGCCAATTTGAGAGAAACAAAATCTGTTGATTTAGCTGCCAATGATTATGAATATAACCGAGAGATGTATGGGCTGAGGTAAAAAGGCTATAGATCCTGACAGGTCAGGTTTTCCAGGTAGCAGAGCATTGAATAAATAAACTGAACAAAATTTATTAAATAACTTATTAATATCAATCTTGCCTTCTCATTTATAGCAAATTCTCGCTCTCTGAAGCATCTTTGTCGTCTGAAGATACGGGAATGCATGGGCCGGTTGCGTCTCCGTTGTCCTGTGTTCATGACCTTCCTTCCACTGCCAAACTGCTTGAAAGACTACATACTGTACAAGGAATATGATCTTTATGGACAGGAAAACTTCACAGGAACCCACAGCCTCAGCTGTACGTAATTATTAGTTCTATGTTTTGAAGGGAATGTTGACGTGGATAAGACTATCTTACGCAGCTGCTTTTTCCTTTTGGGATCTTTATCTCCAATGTATATTAAGGAATACCAGCGTTCTCCCCTCACCCCCTGAAGAAAATGGGGAGAACCCCAAAATGTAAGTACTGGTGATGCCATTCTACATATCTACTGGAATACAAACTGTCTGAAAGTTGTGGCAATAGTATTTTAAACACTTAGTGTGAAAAGTTAACTGTAAAATGTAGGGCTGCACACCTGTGTCGTTAAGGTAAAGCCTGTCATCGCAGGTGACAACACCCCCATTGCAGGGTTAAACTCAGGGTTTAGTTAAAGGTCAGGGATTTAACTAACATCAGGAAGGGACATAGTTCCTTCTTTTGTACCTCCTTTTCTCTTGCCAAGAAGTAGAGTTTTTGTTTGTGAAGTCCTGCATTGAAGTTCCGAAGAGCAGCCTAAGATTTATTTATTTTTTTTCACCCAATGAAGCAATCCCACATTCTAAGCAGTGAAGTGGGATTAGCAGCTCTAGAAGCATCATCTTCTCACAGCAGCTAGTGTGAAATACCAATGTTTCAACAAGAAGGCAGTTTCTGAAAGATGTGTTTTAGTTATCCATCTCCTCAGGTATTGATATGTCTTGTCCGTTATGTATTTTGATTGCTTTCTCTAGAACTAGGTCTTCCTTTTACAGTGCCGCCCTAAGGCATGCTTGCAAGTTTGGGGGTTTCTCTTCATATAGTTGGAGCTTAAGCTTCTGGAGCACTGTCAGCAGTCACAGTTCTTAGGAAGCCTTACATTGTACACACGGACCCACAGCATGCCTGTTCTTTCTAAAAATACTGCAGGTGTCAGTCTGGGTTTTAGAAAAAAAAAAAAGGTTCATCAGCACACTTGGCATTAGTAGTATTTATTCCTTCATTATCAAGTAAGCATAGATTTTTCTTCTAGTTATACATGCATCTTTATCACAGAAGTTACATAATTCAAAAGTCTGCTTTTCCCCAGAAAAATCTACAAATCTTATAAAATACAAATTTAACCATAATGTAGTTATGACCCATGGTGTTTTACATGGTGTTTATCATATAATAAACTAACAAAGCCCGTGAAGATACACATGAGTACCCATGTTAATGGCAGTGCTGGTATAGCCTCGGTACGTGTGAATTCGGATCGTTACCATAACCACAGCTCTGCAGTGCTGCACGTCGTCCTGTGGCCACAACAACATGGGCACTAAACACCAGCTGCGAGGGTAAGGATTTTCTTCTTCTACCGTTCAGTCTTTGATTGTTGCAAAAATCAGTTACCAGCATTCCCAAGTACAATAACTTCCTCTGAGGTTACCTGGCTAATATGATTAAAATTAAGAGAATTGAGATACACTTTGACAAGCGAGGGCTTTGACTGCATGTTTAATGGAAGGGAACGCATCCTGTCACCAATAATGGTACTTCCTGGAAGTCAGTATTATAAAAAATGCAGGGGGTTTTTGCATCAGTACAAATCCCACCCAGAAAGTTACTATAGTTAAGCTTTTATTTAATCTACAAAATGCTGACTGAAGCCCTGGCATAATATGTTTACTACCCATGTTTCCAAGATTAAGACACAATAATCAAAGTTGACCTAAGTATGCCACTGGAGGTTTTTAATACAGCTATTCAGGGAAAATGTGCAAGTTGGTCTCAAACATTGCAAAAATCACTTACACTTCACTAGAACAGGACCAATCCAGAACATCATCAGAAGAATTTGACCACTCCACTCTATTATAAAAATGACCTGAACGATTGTACAAAATCCTTGGCTTGCAATATAAACTTCATTAGGAATACAAGTGCATTCACAATGACACACTGAGACTTAAGAAATTCTTGTCATGACAACTTAGATACCACTGTGCCAGGGGGGTACGTAATTAACCAAACTTACTGCTTGGTTAAAAAGAAAAGCCTCGTAGACTAATTGACTTGCAAGAAATTTTGTAAGATAGAGCAACTGAAAGAATATGAAGTATCAGCTCTTGCTGTTAGACTAGACAATATCGCTACTGAATTCACTAAGCAGAGGCAGGTTTTCTTTCTCTGTGTGAATTATTTCTGAAATAACAAGAGACTATATCGTAAGATAACTTTCTCCATTGGCTTCTCCTCAATTCTGTGCAACTAATTAATCAGAATTTACCCTAAACATACGCACAGTCAAATTTGCTTCTTTATATCAATGTAAATTATTTCTTCATAAATGGCTTCAGCTGTTTCAGGGTTTTCAGCTCTGGGTTTACATCCATATGAGCATGAAATCTGACAGCACTGTAGAGGGGGAATGTTCCTTACCTCTTAAATATTACCTTACTGTTAGGTAGTAAATTGTCTTGATACAATTTCAAACCTAAGCAGATAAAGGAATTAATAGACTATCAAATACAAAGTCATTAACGCTACCCACTTGCAACCGGTTTATCTATGGCTAAGTTGTTCATGACTCTTAACTTGACTTTGAGAAATCTCCTCATGGCCACAGAGGAGTGCTAGGTGTTATCTACAATGTGATAAAATGCACACCTGTAAGCACACTTTACCTGTTTTGATATTCATGCCATTACATACATAAAGAACGTATGTAGCTTGAAACAACTGGCAGCAAGGCTTGCTTCGTCTGCAGCGTGTAAATCTACATAGTGTAACAAACTTAGTATCCCTTTACTGAAGGGAAAAAACATAGCAGTAACTATGAGGCTGCAATTAGCAACATAAAAAGGTTAGTCCCCAACAGTGCTGCTTCAGTACCTATGCAAAGTCACTTTAAAATCATGTACTTGCAAGAATATTTTCAGGAGTGTCTGAAATAATAGCAGATTTACATGAAGCAAACTACAGCTTCAGCGGGAAGTGCTTAGACAACCAGCCTGTAAGTAAAAGGCACTAGGAAATATTAAATGGGAGAAATAAATTACAGGAGAGGAAACCCACCAGTCATTTTCTTACAATAATAAATGCTCAGGTGGTGAAACCCTACCGCAGCAGTTCCCAGGAGAACACAAGGTGTTTATATTAGAAGTCATACTCTCAAGGAAAATAGTAAGCACTCTAATTTTTTTTTAAATGAACAAAAATGTTTTCCAATTAAGTAGTTCTAAACCTCATAGGAAAAAAAGGTACCAAATAGCTTCTCATTTCGGGGAGGAGGGCATGGATAAAATCTAAGCAGCTATTTTTTGCCTTGAAGTAGTTCTAACTCGAGCCAGGTGCTTCTCCCCTCAAGCAAAAGTCAGTAGTTCTCACCTCACTGCTACCTCATTGCACCATTCCAGTTTGACTTCCTCAGCTCCCCTGACCTGCCCTTTGCTCCTGCAGCTTTCGTCGCTCTCCCAGATGCTTTTATATCTTTTTGCTCATTCTATACCAGTGAAACTCTCCTAAACAAGCAAAAAAACCCCTCATTTCATTCATGCATGTCAATCTGTTCTCTTTAAACATTCTCTTTCTTCCTTTCCCTTTTTTTTCGTGATAAAATGAGAATCATCTGACACAAAAGAAAGGCCCTTCATGCCTGTGCTGTCTGTTTTAGAAAACTACATTTAATGGCATAGATGGAAAGCCTGAAAAGCAAATGGAAAAATACCAATCATGTACGTTAAATCTGAAAAATCCCACGTGACAGTAAACTCATCTGCCAACTTTCTCTCTCCTGCTTTCTTCCTCATCTTTGCAGATTTGTCTAAAACAGCAATGATAGGTTTTGAGGAAAAAAAAATATAGAGTGATTCAGTTTTCTGACACTTCCTCAGTATGGCTAATGCAGAACAGGTACAAATCAGAAATGCTTTTGATGCAATGGCTCGTCTATTAACTCTCTTCCCTGTGGAGCTGGGGCCATTGCAGCTGCACTGGTTCACACATTAATCAGTCCTATTCTGACAAGCTGGGCAACTAGATTCTAGAAACTGGAGACCGCTGATTTCATTTCCTTCCTGGGCTGTTTCAAAATTACTTCATCTTCAGTGTGTACTTGAAGTCACTGTGAGACACAGTAACCTTGAACTATGCTGTCATATTATTTGACAGAAACCAGAAATATCAGTAAGTAAAACAACAAACCAAACCAACCAAACAAAACAAAAAACACCAAACAAGAGAAAGAAATGTGAACTGGAGCGATTTGCAGAGACAAACTGGCTGCCGTGCACTATCTGTAAGCCTAGATTTAGGCACAAAAAGGAAAAAAACCAAACAACTGGATTTGCTGCCTCTCCTTATGTTTTTGTTGGTAAGAATAAAAACAGTCGCTTGAGGATGAGAGATGAGATTAGAAGACTATATATGAAATAAAAATGCCACTCTTTTAGAAAAAAGCCTCAGATTTGTGTGGTCCGTGTGACAGTGTGCTAGCCAAATTTGGCCACAGGGCAATGCCATTTGGCCTGACAGGGCAACAGCAGAAGCAGATATTTCTGCAAGTGACTGGCTACTCTGGGGATGAAAAATGTACTGGAACAGGAGTTGCTAACCAACTCAGGAAGGTCGCTGCTGCTCAGCCTCCCCCTCCTCTTTTAAGGCAGGAGCACCGTGACCCCTTCCCCAGCTGCTCCAGCCCTTCCGTAGGCCGTGGTGCCCGTGACAGCTCCAAGAGCTGTCCTAGCTCCTGCTGCAGCAGCGGCCCCAAGTGCAGCAGACTCTGTTAGTCCTGCCCAGGCGCTGCAGCAGCAGGTGCTGCTCCCCCTTCTCTCCTGTGACAGGAGCGAGATGCAGTGACCTTCTGCACAGAAACATGCACCTCCAGCAGCGGGGGCAGGAGGAGACTGCTGCCTTCAGCCGCCACCAGGCCCCTCCAGTGCATGAGGGGAGCTACAGCTGCTGCTCCCTCTGCACCTACAGCCAGCGAGCAGAGAGGGCCTGAGAGTCCTCGCTTACTTTGTCAGCGCTGAGCAATGCTGGCTGTGAAGGGCTGGGCCACTACCAGCTGATGGGGAGGTATTCTGAAAACTGCTTCCCTTCCTGCACACCAGAAATGCTCTGCAATGAACTGTAAAACACTTATAACTGTTATAATATAACTTGGAGTATAAGCATATTCTCTTTCTACATTTCCTGTTATTTTCATGCCACTATTAGAGAGAGATCGTCTCTTCCACTGGATTGTTAGTATTTATAGTAATTAGTGCAAAAATAAATATTTCTCTTCAAACAAGTCTTCTCTTCTGCATTAAAAGGTGAACGCACATTTTGTACTATACAAAATAAATATTACACAGGGTATGGAACACGGAGTTCAGATCACAAGCTGTAAACAGACACTGCTTTGAAAAATGCTTTATGGGATTGACTCTAGGATGTAGGATCAGCACAGTCTCTTACTTCAGAGCTAGTAAATTCTGTTTGCAAAACCAATTGCCATTAAAAGATTTAAAGAGCCTCATCCCATTTTCAGTAAATCTAGCGTACCGGGGGCAAGACATCTACATATTCAGAAGGTTTTCCAGATGATGGAATTCAAGAAGTTCCTGCAGCTCTAAGCGTGTCCTATAAAAAGTGAACTCAAAGGTTTACAGCTTTTTATTACATGTACTGGGAAAAACCAAGAACATGGCACTTGTGCTACAAGAATATATGCATTATTCTTATCGTTTGATAAGGAATGCTTTATACATTCCTCATGCAGCAAAGTGCAACTGTGTCTCATCAGCTCTTATCTAGGTCTGACAGCATTTTTTTCTCCTGTTGAAAGAAGGCTTTCAGCATTATATTCACCAAAAAAATCACGACAGTATTATAGAGTGCAATATGAAACAAAAAAATCTTTCTGCCTAGAACTATTGCACATCTCACTGATGTTAATATGGATTTTTCCTTCCTAAACCTAAGAACGGTTAATGTGCAACAAATTAGGTAAAGCTTAGCACTGTCTTATTTGGACACCCACTTTTGTTTCCAGCAAGGTGTTCTCCATACTGCAACGTAAAGAACAAATCGCAGTGTACTGCTGAAGTCCAATGAGAGTTTTAAGTTTTGCTTCACGGGCAGTCAATTGCACAGAGGTGTACGGGAGGAAAAAAATGCCAGTTTTTTCCCATACTGCAGCGAAGCCTTGCGAAAACATAATTCTGTAATAAACATGGTCACATCACCCTGCCTCATCTGGCATACAGAAGAGAGATTATATTGACATGAAAATCGAAATCACTTAATTGAGAAAGAAAAAATCAAGGCATAATAGGGTCTACATATTGTAAAGTCGTTTCTATACTACAACAGACCCTCCATCTGCATTTCACTTCGTGTAAAACTTGTGCCATTTCACCAGATATAGCCGTGATTCCAATTTTAATAAAGCAGGCAACCTTAGGCTTCAGATTCTCTCTTCTTCTTCCCATCTTCTCCTAAATCGCTGTCTTCCGACTGGCTACTGCTGAGGACTACAAATTGTCCTTCTCCGCTGCTCTGGTTCGATCTGCTGGAAGCAGCTATCAACCGGCTTTGCTCCTCTAAGTCCTAATTTGCGGCCAGGGTGGGGAGTTGGGAAATCAGAAAAATAATATTAACTTTAGAGCCATCTAGAAGTGAAACAGAATACCACTATTATGTTTTATGAACTGTCTTTTAATGCTGTCAATAGACAGCTTTCTGTACAGATGGAATGAAAAGACTGAATAGGAAACCACCATATTTATAGTTCAGTAGTTGGCACCATTAGAACCGCTAACAGATTAACCCAGTTGTACCTACAACCCCCAGGCCACAGCGGGTCAGAACAAGGGTCCTCGCCTGCAGCCTGCTCCCTGCAGCCCCCTCCTCGCTGTGTCACCCAACCCTCCCCAGCAACTGAAATTATTTTGGGCCTGCGGTAGGTGTTCCTTCAAGCACTACTCTTAAGTCTCCCTATAAAGAGATTTTGTGGTTTATCCCCTCAGAAAAGCTCTTTAAAAACTACTATACAAAATTATATAAAATCTGCACAGGCAATACTTCTAATAATTAAGACAATTCCATAACGTTCTATGAACTTGTACTAAAGAATTTAATAGCTTGGAGTACAAAACTGCAAAAGAAAGGAAGTAGAAAGGGAAAAAAAATATTAAGAAATAATGATGAAATGTACCTTTTCAATTTGTTTTTGTTTATTCAGTTCTTTTTGTTGTTTCTCTTTTACTCTATCTATTTCTTTTTGCTTTTCTGATGCTTTTCGATCCTAAAGGGCAAAAATAAAGTAAGTAACAACAGCCTGAGATGTTTGATAACCTACCGATTTACACGAGTTTGCTCAAAACTGTTATACCACTGTTTTGATTATTCTTCTTTTAAAGGCCTAGTAAGTTTGTTGAAGGTAGCAAGCTGAATCCTATCTTGAATATCGTTCCACAGCAGACATTGGTCTTTTTATCTCAGGTTTAATTCTAGCAAACAAATCCCTTACGATACACCGCAACAGTATGACCGCATCTATAAGCATCTTGCAGAATATACTGCATTACCCATATTAGATATACTCTCTCCCTTCCATCCACAAGTATCCCTTGCCCCAGAAAGATCCTTACCAGTTCTGCATGAAAAGCTATCTGTTTTGCCAGTCCAACCGAGTCACAAATCTAAACACAAAACAGATTGGAAAGAATCAAAAAGACTCTAATAAAAACGCCTTTAAAATTAAGCCAGATTCCCAAATTAGATATGATAGCATATGAAAGCACCTGCAGGTACTCAGACTGCCAGGTTTAACTGGTTTTCAGTACATAAAAACACTCTCCCACAGAAACCCCTTAGACAGCTTGAATGGATCTGACATCTTGGAATCCACGTCGGGTTCAAAACCGATACAAGTATACCCATCACCAATACCTTTTCCCCTTCATTATTTGATTCAAATATGTAGCAGACGGAAGTTTGGTGGCTCTCAACTCTCCCTCCTGAAGTTCTAAGCACAAATCCAAAAAGGCGCTTATTCTCCTGGTGCGTAGCATACAAGACTACATTGGGCAAAGGAAACTGCCAAAAAGGATCAAATATGGAGATATTAAACCTGGTTCAAAATATTTTCTATATGAGGTTTCAATATACTGCACATTAATTACTTCAACATCATAAATGCACAACCACACCAGAAGTTACAACCTGAACAAACATGGAATTACAAACACAAACAGCAGACTAGAAGACAAGCATTAAATTATTCAAAAGATAGGAATATTTCTAAAAACACACTCCATGTAAGAGAAGGGAACCGCATTTGCAATGCGATTCAGTTGTCTTTCTAAATGTGAATATGTTCCTTTTGTGTTTCCTTTAAAGAGACATCATCCATACAAATCACATGTGACTAAGCTTTCAATATTTGGTGCCAGGTAAAGGCACCACTTCTCTAAAACCTCTACTGCGATTAGTTCAGCTCTCCTGAATTATATAAGCAAGAAAATTTAAAAAAACATCAAACTGAACTAACCATGTATCCTCATTGTTTTGTTACAATAAAACTATTTTGAATTCTCATTCCTAAAAGAGGGTGGACTTAGAAATTTCAAATGTATCTTTTTAAGACTTACCAAAGGATAAGTTTTAAAATTCTGAATGCCCCTACTACAGCTGTTATAGACTGACGAGTTTTTCCTAACCTTAAATGCACGCGTGTAGAATACCGGACGTGCACTCAGTGGATACATCTCACCTGTAAAAGCTTACAGCTTTGTGGCAGTTTTGGACTTAATGCCACAAAGGTAAAGAAAGGAAAAAGCGCCACTTAAAACATCAAGACATTTTCACATGCTTAGGATCTTCTTTCATCGAAATTAGAGTAATTCAGAGTCCCTGAAAAACTGAAGATTTTTAAAAGAAGACCCAAAGCAATTAAATGACAGACCATAAATTGTGCATAAAGAAAAAGAGGGTGAGGAGGGAACAGTTTTGAAATATGAAAAAGAGAGACTGCTATTACTGAAGAATTAAGCTGACGTTTGCTATCCTAAGAAGAATTCCACTTATTTCTTTCAAATGCTTTTTTATGAAGAATTAGGAAAAAAAAAAAAAACCAAACCAAAAAACAAAACCAGAAAGCGGACACACTCTCAATGGAATTATGCATTAAAAACCAAAATCCCGAAACAGAACCAAAACCCCAAACACCAAACAAACCATTTTGGACTTCAGAACTAGTTTGATTCCGACCTTATTGTTACCTCTCTACTGAAAATATAAATGTTTATAATCAAACACATTGTTTAAAGACAACATTCTGTTTTTCTAAGACTTTACCCTATCAAACTAGGGGGGGAGGAGATTTTCAAAAGCCTATTTAACCTCTTGAAATCACTCCCCTTAACCCTGATTTGCCAGTGGTTTTCTGTCTACTTTTAAATGTATGCATTAGTCTCCTAATTTCAGTAGAAATTTGTCTGGACATCTCATGCTGCCAGTGATTTTTTTGCTAACATCTAATAATATTTTTGAAGTAGAAGAATTACGTTGCTGGGTATTTATCTTAAAATGTAAAGTTACTTACTCGTAGTCTTGTAACTTGTGTCTGTGGATCAATTAACCTAAAAATTTGTTTTTAAAAACAAACCAGAAAGTATATTTTACCAAAGTGGAAGAAGATCATTCTGTAAATTAACATCAGTAGAAGTCAGGAAGCAAACTTACTTTAAACAGTCACAAGTGACTAATAAATGTGATTCTGTCATCCTGAAAATGTTATGGATGGCGCGAGCTGCTAGTATTTGACGCATTGTTTCATAAACAACATCTGGACTTTCATCAGACTTCACCTCCATAGAGCCAAGAAATCTTACAATAAATAACTGATGAAGAATTGAATCTAAAGGCAAAGAAAAGTACTGAGAAAAGTGAACTCCATTTTGGGTTTTCCATTCAAAACCAGAGATGGACTGTGGTCAGGAAAACTCCAAACTTCTAATAACTTGGAAAGAGATTGCTCATACTTATGAATCAGAGGTACAATTACTAATCAGCAAGTCACACAAAGCAATGAATTGTTTTTAAAGCAGACTTTTTGAGAGCAGCCTGATTTAACTCAACTTGTCTAACACGTCACTAATGGAACTAAGCATCTAAAACTGGTGTTAAATTAGAAGAGAGAAGCTACAAATGAAACCAGAAAAATAATTTTCAAACTCTTTTTTTTTTTTTTTGCATTGAAATAAAATTTTTGCTTTACCTTCTGTTTCAGATTTTGAGCCTCCAGATTCACCAAAAGGATTTGTGCGTCTATTAAAAAATGAAAACATTAAACCAGGAGTCAGATTACAAGAACCACTAATGAATAATGTAGTAGTCTCATGCTGCATCAAATAAGAACATGTAATAATTTTGCAGACTGGTAATCCAGAGGAATGATGTATGATAAATCATAAGGACAAGCAATATAATCATGAGTTAAACATGAATTGCTATTATCTGAGGGCTCAAATTATGGGAAAAATACCAGATATCGTTGTCCTATTGCTGCCAGAGAGAGTTTTGCTCACATGGTATTTTTTTTCATGTCTGAATTAAGCCCAAGACAAGACCCTGTTAATATTTGAAAAGGTATAGTTTTAGGGGACGAACTTTCACAGAACAGCCTCAGGAAGTACAGCCAAAAGCTAGTCCTTTCAGCACTCCTTAGGAGCACCACGCTTCTCATCACTGTCTCAAGCTGTTGAGTCACTTACTGAAGAGAAGTCACTCGTTTTGTTTCAAATGCAGCTTTCTGAAAACATCACTGGGGTTTTACTCCTAGAGGGTCAAGAGAAATGTGGCTATTTCTGGCTCTCAAAAGACAGAATTGCTATCAGTTACAATGAAAAGTGAAAATACTCTAGGCTTCCAAGTCTACATTTTTCAAAAGCAGTAAAGCAATGCTGAAAAGCATATGGGAAGTGGGGAAATTTTATTTAAAACTTCTGAAGAGGAAAATACCCTTTCTCTTTGGCTAACTGGTAGCTGAAAAACTATTGTCAAGGGTTCAACAAACTTCAAATTAGGTTTTATAGGGGAGTAATGAAGGTGCCACCTCTCAACAGTTAGTGTTCTAAAAGCAAATTTCAGAACTGAGAGAAAAAAGTCAATCTCTCTTGTTCAGTTACATGTCATACTGACTGCCGACTTTATCAGTAAAATCTTTTAACAAAGAGATGTCTAGTTTAAAGTAATAAATTTTTTCTAGATTGAACTCTGAAGTCAAGATTGCATTGCTACAATGTTTATAAAACATGGACTCAATCAAGAATCATCCCATCAAATGTTGGCCTGTGTCAATACGCTAAAGGGAAATTCTTTCTATTTCCATCTCTTATTGCTCTGACTTTTCTTGTCATTTAAGATTAGACTGGAACAGTAAATGCAAATTCTCACAGGATCTCTCAAAAGGCAAAAAAAATTTAAATACAAGTCATCAGTATCAGAAACTAAGGAAAGCCTTTTTTTTTAAATAATACTTCAAAAGTAGCATGTTGCCTATCTGTACAAACACTGCACTTCTTTATTGACAGTGAGGGTTAACTGAAAATACTGAGCACAACTATGTATCATTTCTGCTATGAAAAATATGATTTTTCTAGAATGGATTTATAACTGATGACATGAATTTAGCTGAAGTATTAACCTTTCCACTTCGTGGAATACAGTTCAAGTCTATTTTAAAACAATATGTTCTGAAGCATCTCGTTAGCCAACTGATCACCCTGCTATACCAAACAACAACAACAAAAAACTGTCAAAAAAAATAGAGTTGCATATATATATATATATATTTTTTTTTTTAACTCTTATGTATCTGTGAGGTGCAACTGAAAATTCAAATATTTTTCTAGGGGACAGGGGGATAAAATACATTATTGTGACTAGAGTAATGTACATTAGTTTTCAGCTTTTTGGCTTTTTTTGCGGTTGTTAAGAGCAGCTGGATCTGCAAATATGTTTTCTTAATATCTGAATTCCATACATATAGTTCTAGAAATGCAGTGCAGATTTACGGGTTTTTATTATTATTTTTGAATGGGAAGTCTGCAAAAAAACAAGTAAGAGAAAATGTTTTTATCTTTTGGGAAGAGCTCTTAGACAATTTCAAGTTGTCTGTGTAGGATATTACTCTAGAAGCCTAGATCATTTTCACTCACCTTTCAGGTTAAGAAGAGTGTCATCGTATGCCATCATCACCTGGAGGCAGGGCTACCAAATTTCTCTTGAGTTTCCAAGAGGAAATAACCCAAGCTGCTGGGTGAGCAAGCAATAGGAAAGGAAAATACTTTGTGAAACCGAAAAATTCAATTAAATCAAGAAATAAAAGCATTAGCTGTTAAAGCAAGAAAAGCTGCTGCTGAATAGAAAACTACACCTTGAATCTAAGGCATGTAGTGAAGCCTTTTTTTTTGCAACTCTGTTTAACAATTAAAAAAAATTGTTTTGCTTCTCTGGCCACTGCAAATTTTGTGACATGAGTCAGGGCAAAGGCAACGTGTGTTTTGGAGCTGCAGCCTAAATGTGGTTTTCTTATTTGTTTGGGGTTTTTTTAGGTTAATAACATTAACTTTAGGATTTTTCTTCCTTCTCTCCTACCTGCCCAACTGCCCTGAAGATTTTCCTTGACCAGGCAGATCTTCACTAACAGGAGATATTATGTCAAATTGTATGGGAGTGTCAGGGGCAACAAGTGAATCCAAGGAAAGTGCCGATAAAGCTGCCGATTCAGATCCCAGTGACCCTGTGCTGCTAGTACGAGCTGCAGGAGGACGAGATTGTCTAAAACAAAACAAAAAAATCAAAATGAAGATATCTTAGTTTGAGGTTGGTTGATAATAAATTAAACCATATGGGAGACCAATGTAATATTCCAAAACTTGGATATAAAACAAAACAAAAACTAAAAACCTGAAGAAGATCAGGGTATAGTAAACAAAAACGGAATCTACATTCCTAGTCAAATTTAAGCAAGTTAAAGTTACTACTTGCATTAATAATTGCATCAGATTGTATTGATTATATATTGATGTTAAAGCAACTGGAGGTCTGCTTCCAGGAGCTGGGCACATTGAGAAAAATCTCATCATTAATTCATGCAACAAACCAGACATATGGTGCAACCAACAGAACTGTCTAGTCAGCTGGAAATCTGGATTACTGGTAACAATGGATGCTAAACAAAGCTAAAAAGGAGAGTTAAAGAAATTTTCCTCCAGCCAGCCCATCAAAGATTTAGTTCTGAACATAGGAAGTTTTGGGGTTTTCTTTGTTTTGGTTTGTTGTTTGTTCCCCCCGGAACTTCGTCCAGGATTCTTTATAGACACATGCTCTTCAAATGACCTGTAGTTCATTAACTTACACAGTTGGCCGCATGCTCTCATGCCTCTGCTGAAAGGAAGGAGACGGAGTAACAGCCTCCAGAGCTGACTGATTTACACGTGCAGCAATTTCCTGCAATAGAGAGATGGGGAAAAAATAACTGGAAACATTTTCCTCAAAATAAGCTTTAAGATTTTAGTTTTATTTATATGCAATTGACAGAAGTTACAAACTCAACCCTTTGTGAGAATCTTACATTCCTAAGTTTTCACTCACGTAGTTGTTGTATTTTCTTCTAACTTGTAACACATTTCCTGCTGTCCACTTTCTAAATTTACATGAATGCACTTGCTTTACAATACTGCGAATGTTAATAAAAGACAGCAATAGAGAAAAGTTCCAGTGATAAGTCTGACAAAATAAGAAAATATATCCAGGAAGAAAAAGAAAAATCTCATGTAAGAAATGCAGTCCTCAACTCCTGACTAAAAACCATGAAGATTCAGAAGCCCGCACTTGAAATTTTGGAACACTGAAGTGTTTCTGAAAAACCAAGACATTAACAACTATCAAGTAAAGACTATGTAACAATGTTATTTCAGCAGATAATGGACCAGTTACAGCTGAAGATTCCATTTTACTCTTTCATTGAAATCACTTACTCTGAAGTATCAGTATTTAATGTTGATGGCTTCACTTCATGGGGTAAAGCCAACAGCAAAAGTCCTTGAGGAAAGAGGGTTTTTGGAGATAGAAGTTGCAGCAGACAAAACATTTTGTGCGAGCGTGTGACTCAGAAAATGAGAATGACTATAAAGCCATTGGGAAGTGAGGAGACGGCACTAAGATCCAGGCGTAAATGCACACACCCTCACTGACGAGAGGGAGCTGCGCCTGTTTATGCCAGGACTAAACAGAACCTCAGCTGTCTATTATCAGAACATGCACTTTAGGTGACAGAGCTTTGCACTAAAACAATTTTGTTTCTCAGCTGCAGAGTTAACTCAGACACTCAGCCGGGTACTTGCATTATCTACAAAGTCATACTTAGTCCCTAAACCAAACACTGCCGTGACACACTTTCCATTTCACCTTGATCTTCCAGATCATTTGGCAAGAGCCTTGTGTTACACAGCTGAATGAGGGATTCCCGTATTATTCAACAAGCTGCCTGTTGGCTGCTGCATCTACCATTCCCATCTCTGGTGATCACTGGAAAGTTTCCTTTCCAATAACCTGTTTTCAAACCTCAGCAGGGACATCAAGGAGTACAATTGCACTTTCAACACACTTTATATATAGATAAATGCTCTGTTATAAAACAACAGATTCTGTTGGGCCAATCCCCCTAAATTAGCAAGTAAAAATCACTATGTAAGTTTCTATCAATACGAATTTACTATATATAAATGAAAACCATATAAATGACATTAAAGAGTTATTTGTCTTTTGAAGAGTTAGAAATTGATTATTGGTTTCATGTAGAGAATGTGGTTAAGTAAATTAATGAAGTGAAAATATGTCTTTCCTACAAAATTGCTGTGCTCATCTAATTCCTAAGATTGTCACTTCCCTCTAGGAGAAATTAAATGTTTCCATCCGAATATTTGTCATATTTATTTGTAACAAAGTATCATATACAAAGTACAAATACAGGATCTTGAAGATGTCAGAAAGTTATACCAAATATAAAAGTCACATATTTTTAATGTTTTCTATGTAAACATTTAGATGAAGGAGACAACAGGCTGTATATTTCATACCGTGAAAAGATTATACTTAGGCATGTAGAAAGTACTCAGCTTAATTCTGTGCTATCCAATTAGACCCAGCTCATCTCTTTTTAATTTTGTGCATATTTACATCTTAAGATATTATCGATACTATAAACTTTAGTAAAGTTACCTCAGGGTTTTCACTTAGATATATCTGTTTAGATATGTTGTTTATGGTGCATATCCACTGAAAAAGAGAGAGAGAAAAAAAAGAAAAAAATTAAGTTTTCATAGTTTTTTTTAACAAACTTGATTGAGTATGTGCCTATACCGTTAGGCTATTATGTGCAAAAAGTCCAGAGAAACTTTTTATTTTCACCTCTAGAGAAAGCTGAAAAAACTAGGGAAAAATATATCCCTGCTGGTTGGGTGGGGTTTTTTTCCCCGTTTCCTTTCTCCATCAATATTTGCTGCAACATACAAGTTGCCAACCTAATATTTGAATACTGACATTTCTCAGCTGGTATTCATCCGTCCAGCGCACAGGCAAGTAAATCTGCATCGCCAGACTTGGCAGCCATTTGGAAACAGTGATCACAAGCAGCAAGCAGCTTTGAAAGCAGTCCAAAAGCAAATTATTTCACATTTCTTGATTTATCTTGTTTGCAAAGTATAAACATGTTTCCTATCATGCATCAGGGGCAGAAAACCAGTTTTTCCTCATTTCTCAACTGCTGTATCATTATCTGTGTCCTAACCTAAGATTTCTGTTATTTCCCATTCCTGACAAGCAGGTAGGAAGCAAGAAGGTTGGGAAAGCATGAACAGGAAGGAGAAGCAGCATTTGTCGAGATTCCATTACTGCTAGCTATTTTGCTGTAGACTTTTTTTTTTCTTTTTCCCTTCCTTTCTTCCATAATACTGGAAAGGACCTGGTGGCAATAAGAACTGCATTTTTTTCTCTAGGAATTAAACGCAGTAATAATAGGATATAATGAGTTAGAAGTTCACTGCTTACCACTTAGAGAACATAAAACGAGCATTCCAACTATTGTTACAAATGTATTCCTTCTGAGCAACAGAAAATCACTGGACTCCACACGAACCTCCTATAAGCTTACCTCTTCGTAATCTTTTTTACTCTCTGCCTGTAAGATCGAAGACCTGAAAGAGGAGAATGGCAAAGACAATTTTGTATTTAAAATGCCTCACAAGTGCATTCAGACAGAAAACTCCCATTGTCATGTTCGTACATTGCATAGCAAATTAAGAAAGGCTAAAGACTCTGTGTACATGCTGAGTGCAGTCAACATTTAATTGTGGGGAATAAAAATCTATGTTTTCATTTCAACTGAAAATAGAAAAACCAAAATTCTACTTGTGCCCATGTAATACTTAAGCACTCACAAAATGTAACAATACACCATTGTAAACTGATTATGGTAATTTTATTCTGACATAACACTTAGCTACATTATAGAGCTGATCAACTAAAAAAAACAGACATTACAAAGTTAAAAAGACATCCCAGATTTTGCTTCTAAATACCCCCAAAAATCTATCAAACTATAATCTGGCCAAAGGTAGACCATCTTTCTTTTCTTGATTAGTAAGTCCAGTATTACTTACACATAACAGTAATGTAAGAATACTTACTTTTTACCATCAAAAGATGTTATCTGAAAACAGTACCGTCTGTCTTCACAGTCCACAGCCATTACAGAACAGTTGTCTATATCCATGACAAGTCCCCCAGCTACGTCACCTCTTGCCTGGCTCATCAGATTTCCACCCTGAGTGAAGTAAAACTGTCTCTCCCAACTGGAAGATACCAGCCCTGTCTTACTAAAAGATAGAAAGAGGTTCTTAGTTCATAAATTAGAAATTCAGCTGAGCTGTATAAATCAGAAAAAACCCGAAAATTACTTGGAACAAACCATCTGGGCACTTAAGGAAACTTTTTCCCCCCATTTAATGTTTTAGGTTAGCTTTACAGCTAAATTAGCCTCCTTTCATCTGTTGTTTTTTTCATTCTAAACCTATTGCTGGGCAAAGAATACATAAAATAGTTGCTTTCTTAGACTATGTGAAACAATTTAGAATAAAAAGGCTTAAGTACTTCAGTTTTTATGATCAGCTTTTATGGTGTTGCTTTACACAATATGCATATTCAAATTATGTGCATTGTCAATATAATTGGTAAGACCTCTGAACTCTGCACTTATATTGTTAAGACTAAGTTTTGAAGAACGGTGTTAAGCATTAACTTAGTCACATAAGATACCTCAGTTTTCCAAGTATTTTGTACCATTCAATAAGATTTCAAAAATTTTGCTTAGAGCACGTTGTTGGGTTTGTTCCACCCCCCGCCAAATAACAGAAGAGGAACAACTGAAACCAAAAATCAATAACACTTGCAGTTTAGCCTCCCTTTTTGTTCAGCAACTCTTCAATATTAATTGCTGCAATTTTTGTTCTACTACAGAAACTGATGCCTCTTTGTCATGGTGATTAGCTGGGATAGAGTTAATTTTCTTCACTGTAGCTGGTGCAGTGCTGTGTTTTGGATTTAGTATGAGAATAATACTGATAACACACATGTTTTAGTTGTTGCTGGGCAGTGCTGAACTAGTCAAGGACTTTTCCAGCCTCCCATGCTCTGCCGGGTGCACAAGAAGCCGGGAGGGGAGGGGGCACAGCTAAGAGAGCTGATCCAAACTGGCCAAAGGGATATTCCATATCATATGACATCATGCCCAGTATATTAACTGGGGGGAGCTGGCCGGGGGAGGCAGCGATCGTGGCTTGGGAACCAGCAGTGTCAGTCAGCGGGTGGTGAGCGGTGGTATCACTTGTGGGGTGGGTTTTTTTTGTTTGGTTCTTGGGGGTTTTTTTGTTGGTTTGGTTTGGTTTTTTCCTTTTTTTTTTGTCTTTCTTTTTTTTCCAGGCTTCATTTTTTCCTCTCTTTATTTTCCTTTTTATCATATCGTTATTGTTATCATAATCAGTATTATTATAATCTTTAGCATTATTACTATTAATATTTTATTTTAATTATTAAGCTGTTCTTATCTCAACCCACAAGTTTCCTTGCTTTTGCGCTTCCGATTCTCTCCGCCATCCCACCTGGGGGGAGTGAGCGAGTGGCTGCGTGGTGCTTAGTTGCTGACTGGGGCTAAACCACGACACTCATTCACCAAGTATGTTACTCTGACTGTCATTGTGAAAGTAATCTACATTTTAAAAAAATTCCTTGGAGCTTATTACATAAATTACAGAAAGAAATCTGAGCATTACAACTTCTTTTTAATAACTATAAAAATCAGCTGCTACACTAACAGCTCCCTCCAGTGGACAAAAGACTACCTCATGACATTGAGAAGGCTGTTCAAAGTGTATTTCGGTTAACAGAGAATGTTTTGCCGTGTATATCTCAAGCTTGTCATATTTTATTAGTGACTTGACTCCCAAAGCTTTAACAGACACTTATATAACAGTCCTGACAGCTGCAATCTTGTGCTTTTCTGATTACAATCCAGTGAAATTACACTCTCATGAACTCTAATTTTTCTTTTTGATGTGAAAATTCAGGCAAAATTACGACTAAAATCAGAATAACTATGCTTTGCACCTGAATGACACTATGTCAGTTTAACAATGAAATTAATACTAAATGAAGGAGTCCAGAGAAAGAAACAGAACAGCTCCTATGTGACTTACTCAACGAAGTTCATAAAAACGAGCATAGCTAACTTCAAAAAAAATATTACATACTTTTTTAGCTTTCCTTTCTCAAAATTAAATATTCTGGAATTTTTAAGTAACAAGTTAGTCTTACTTTCTTGCATTGAGATAGCCAGCTTTCCGTGTTAGATTTCTATGAACAGGGAATTTCATAGTATCAGGATCAGGCAAATACAGTGGATCACTAGCTACTTCCAAGTCCTCTATAGTTTGTTGCATGTTTTCTACTTCACACTCCATTTCCCTGCGAACACTACAAAGGTAAAAAATAGGTTATTAACACAGATAATTTATTAATAATTAGAAACAGAAAAAATAATTGTCTTGATAATAGTTCAAAATTCGACAAAAACAACTTACTTTTGTACACTTGTGCCAATGTTGGTCAAAAATTCTTCCAATTGCTCAGTAAGGTTTTCTGAACCCATTTTAAAAAAACTTATCTTTAAAAAAAACAAAAAGAGGAGCAAAGGGGAGAATTTAGTCATTAATAAAAGTACAGTAACAATTTAACAGATGAAACCATAGGAGGTTAAAGTTTCTCAGAGAAATGTGTTTTCGTCCCTCATGCCCACCAAAGCCTCTCAATAAAAGGAGCAGAACACACGTCTTTGTCTGCAAGTGAAGGCTGATGCTGACATTGCAGTGGGATTTCATTGTGTCGCGAGGAAGTGCACAGAGTCACCTGGAGGAACACAGAAATATGCAGAGACTTCCCTGGAAAAGAAACAATGCTTGACCATTTAGTGATCCCAAGGTCTCCCTACACTTTTCCAAGCCCACCCGTTTGCTAACTCTTGTGTTATGGGTGGAGTGATTTGAGGGGCATAGGAGAGGGGAAACCTGCGAGAATTTGTCTGGAGCCATTCTCCAGCTGTGGGCCCTGCCAAGGGGAACTGACGATAAGTGTCTTAAAGACAGTGTACTCCATGGTGGTCCAGAAAAACTGCCACATCTCAACTGAGTTTAGCCATACGAAATCTCAGAACAGGAAGCCATGGGGTGTGGCCCTGCCCTTCCCATTCTTAGATTCAGCAAAACCCTGCACCTGAACAACAGGTTACACTATCTACTTTGTTAGAGAAAACGTTTAGAGCTTAGTTCTTAAATACAAGCTGCAAAATTTCAAAAGGAAGCAAGAGTTCTTCTTGGACTTGGAAAGCTGTCAGACAGTACGGAGAAGTTAATTTCTACTCGGGATACTGTGACAGTGCCAGCTGCTGGGAAGTTTGGGCTTTTTCTTTTTAAAAAAAACCAACAAACTGACACTTCTGAAAATACAAATGCAGTCTCTCCAAAGAACTTTATCATAGTTGTATTTTCTATTGCACCCCATCCTCAAATAAACCAATCACAAATTCATATTAAAAAAACCAAGCCAGAATGATTTTTAGCATTCTAGTTCTTCCACACCCTTGATTGAAAACGGTAGTGATGTGACTTTGATGACTACCTCATCTCAGAATAGCTGCCACAGGAAAGAGTTTAACTGTCTCCACATGACTTTCTAAGAAGGTACGCTTCCTCGTGGACTTACATGCATGAAAGATTGAATCAGCTATTTCCATCAATGATCCAGTGGAAAAGAGTACCCAGCAACGAAAATTTAGGCAGTGCATTAAATTTAGCCATCTGGGTTCTGGGGTAGAATTAGACCTTTATATTTGGCACTCAGACTTTCCTAGAAGATTCTCCAATGGGAGTGAGACCATGTCAAGATGAGATTCCTACACTGAGTGGGAAATGACTAGTGCTAGCTGCTGACAGTGTTCAGGGCAGCAGCTACAACAGCTCCAGGGATGAAGATGGGGTGTCTTTTTCTCCAGTTGCTCCCTTGCATTGCAAAAGAAGTCTTGCATTAGATTTCAGTACATCAACCTTCATGAAGTACTTTTACATCTTCTTTCAGACCTACAGCTTTCAGAATCTGAAATTACCTGAGCTTGCATGTATCCTAGCAAGGGCTCTAGCATAGCAATTTTCTTTTTGTACTGAAGAGTATTTAATGCACAGAAATAATGCATCATAGTCTGATGCTGTTTTTTCCTTGAAGTATATACATCTTCTGTAACTTCAGCCTTGATCTAAAGAGACACAGACAGGGGGAGGGGGAAAAAGGAATGTTTGAGACTTGGTATTCATCACATCCCTTCCGGGCAGCTTTACAGCCAGCATGGAAAAAACAACACATTAATGTTCTACCCTCTATCATCAGCAATTGCGTATTTTACCCTACCATTCCGCTTCTCTAATTTAGACATGAGAGACACATGGAAAACAAATACAGCATTCTTTTCTCCCTGGAAAGTGGGGTTATTTCTTTACAAAAATAAATTTAATATAGCGTCACAACCTTGATCATAGAACATTTTCAGTGTTACAAGGCAAGCATGCATTGGGGAAGCCTGCTTTTCTGTTCTGAAGCAAACTGTCTAGACAGCAAAACATAAACTATCAAACTTCGGGTGGAATCTGCCATACGTTGTCTTCCATCATAAATATATATATTAGATGAAAATTATTTCTGATCTCCTCTAAAAATCCTTATATTAAGTATTTTGTTTTACAAACCTTTTCATTTTCCCTTCTTTTTGACAACCGACTGTATCTGGTAATGGCAGCATCATGGTCTAAGCAATCAAGAGAGAATTGATGATCATTTTGATACATTAATCACTTCAGAAGCAAAAGCAGAAAACCTTTTCTATCACTCCGTGTTGCACAGCCAGCTGAACGCAAAATTCTGTCATATTAAAACCTTTAAGAATTGTTCTTGTCTGCTTATAATTACTTCACTGCCACAAATACTTGGGCTGAAGAAAAATTCTAACCAGATGCAAATATGGCCAAATTGTTTTAAATTTCCCTAAACTTCTAGTATTCTTCAATGACAGAAACTTTCTATAAGTAGAGACAATTTTCCATTATGAAAACCTGTATCTGATTTTTTTTTGCTTCTAAAGCATTGAAGCAATGTACATTGAGAGGAGCAGAATCTTTACTTAATCCCTTCTTAAAGAGTATGTTCTCTATGAGAATACAGTAGGGCTACTAAAAAAAGTAACTTCTGACAACAGGGAAGAGAACTATCAGACTAATTTTAGGGAGATAAAATTTTTTATTAATCCAGTCCTGTCTTTAAAGTGAGCTAGCACCTTACTATTTTTAGTAATTTTGGTAGCATAATCCTGAATTATTTAATAATTATATATAAGTTTAAATTATTGTATAAAAGACTTATACTGACAATTTGCCTTAACGCTTTGGTACACAAAGCAGGGATTTACAAGTGAACCAAGGAAAGCTGGTGCATAAGTATCACCGAAAAAAATTACACCCTAATTAGTCGCTTTAAGCTTTGCAAATATCTTCACTGGTTTTCTGAATAAACAATCTACAACAATACTGTCATCTTATAGTATCTATAACATTAAGTATTTTACACTTACCATTGCTT
>VZTV01008343.1:0-21322 GCA_013400875.1 Anhinga rufa
TTTTTTTTTCCATAAAGGAACTTTGAATTTTCTGTTATGTGTCACTGAAAAATTAAGAACCATGAAATGACAGAGAAGCATTTACAAATTCAGAGATTCCATCAGTAAGGTTGTCAGCTAAACCAAGATCAACATACACAAGAAATTATGACCTTTTTTTACCGCAAGATTGAGTAATAAAATCCTGCTCGCAGCAGAGGAGTGCCCCCTCTCTCAGAACACAGGGGTAGCTAACGTACAGTTACAAACTGGGGACAAAACCTTTCATTTTCTTTCCATTGTTCAGTATGTGACCCCATGCCTTGTTCACTGCACACTGTTAAAACTTTAAACTACTCTGAAGCCTATCATATTAATTTCTATAAGCTTCTGTAATGAGCTTTTTTGTGTGCTCATCAGTTTCAGAATGTCATGAATGGCACTTGATCCTGACCAAGGTTTTATGAGTTGACTTTCTGATATTATCTCTGTTTAAGAAAGGCAAAAACTGAGATGCTTTGAGATTAAGGTCAAACATATTTGGAATCATTCATTGAATTGTCTGATGTTTTTCGGGTGTGGTCGTCCATGTTAAGTGTTTATAGTACTACCAGTATGTTAAAAACAATTTTTATTAATTTTCATTTCAGTCATGAGTGCAAGTCAAATGCAAAAAATGACACTTGCACGCTTAGTGACAATCTCTGAGATGGATGGTTTAAAGGAAAGGACTATGTTACACACAAACTGCCATTAAAATCACCATCTAAACACAACTTGGCAGGCAGGTTTCCCCACCTTCATCATGAAACCATATCTTGTGTTCCTTCTATTCCATGCCTTATTCCATCTTCTGCACAAAACAGATTAGCACCTACCTTCTAGTTGGTTTCTGCAGGCATCCACTGTTTGGTCATGCTGCACTGAAAGAAGGAGGTAGAGTCACCCCACAAGCATGTTTGCTGTTCTTGGTTTCTCTGCTCAAACTCACTCTATAAATATTAATTATTAAGCTTATTTCCTGTCTTGCAGCTCATAACCCCCAACCACCTTTCATTAAATTCCAAATGGTTTGTCTTTGTCTTTAATTAACCCTTCTGTCCTCTAACCAATATTGGCGTTCATTGGTTTTCCTTCTTGTTTCTTTCCGTCCAATGGATATCCCATTCTCCCTGGCTTCTCATGTCCATAAATCTCCCAGACTATTTCACTTCTTCCTCCAGTTTCCAAATCAGGTCAAATCTTCCTCTGTAGTTCTATCTCTCCTCCAACTTTCCCTGAAAACAATATACTGGTATCTTGTTTCAATCTTCCTACACAATAGGTTTTGGGTTTTGGTTTTGTTTCAATAGCAATTCATTGCGTACCTTCAATGTTTCACAGTTTAGACACCTGACTCCCTTCTTCTGCCTTCATTATTTCTCCTAGAACCAGGTGCTATCAGCCCCTTCAGCCCAGTTCTAAGATGCCAGCCTTGAATGAGATGCTTTCCTTTTTTCTGTTGTTTGGAAAGCATAAAACAAGGTATTATGTCATATAATGAAAAAAAACCAATAACAGATGACCATGAACACATCAGTATCTATTATGCTCTTCAGTCCAGTGCCTAATATTGACTCTCTCCCTAAATGGAGAAGCTTGTGCAAGGAAGTCTGGGTTTTGTCACATATTCTAAAGTTTGCCTGCTCAGTCCCACTGTGAAGATGGCAAAAGTCCAGTCGTGTCAGTAATAAGAGGTGTGAGTGATGCAAGCGATGATGGAATCAACACTCAACGTTATGAAGCATCTGCTGAGCACGTACAAACTGAAGTCTTCTAAAGTCCTGTTACCTGAACAAATTTTGTTGTTTTAAGGAAATGGGAAGACTTCTGTATGAATAAAAAAGCTGCAAAATCTAATTTTCTGCTTATAAATATATGAATTGTAGAGTTTTTCAAGGAAAAGAGCAAGAAAGTTTTTTACATGCTAATGTATTTCCCTCAGCTTCATTCTTGGAAACCATGCAATTAGTTTTGGCTGAATTAAAAAATGAAACAAAATAAATTCTCATGCAGGTGCCAAAAATGAAAGATTTCAGTGAAATGGATAAATTGAGTTACATGCAACAGATAATAGAAAAGTAACCTGAAAGCAGGGAACTTTAACAACAGGTGATGATACCATCTCTGCATTTAATATATGCTCATACAAAGCACATGTGGTAGCAATACTCATACAGAAAAAAAGCACTTATCATAACTTTCCCAGTGTTTCATCTGCACTCTGCCTATTTCCTGCTTTGGTCATTGCACTGAAGCCATGGTTTGCATCAGGAGAGTCGGTTTGGTTTGAGTAGAAGAGGAATTTCTAGTGCAGCCACCTATGTCTTTAATGTAATCTTGTTTATTTATCAAAGAAGTACAAAAATCTCTTTTTTGTACATAGAGGGAATAAAATAGAAGATATTATCTTTGTGTATGTTGCCATGCCTCAGTTAGCAATCAGAACAAAAAGCTGCTCCCAAGCTTTTTTTTTTTTTTTTAAGATCAGGCTCCCCAGATTTTTTTTAATTCTGTAGCATTTCATTCTCTGTGGCTCCCCTCTCACACACATAGATATAACATGCTGTAAAATCTCCTCATTTATCCACCTTCAGACATATCTTTTAAAAAACATCGAGAGGCTTCCTCTAATTATAAACATAATAAAAAAAATATAGACACTAATTATAGATCAGCCTGAGCTGTTTAAGTCTTCAGCCAGTTGCCACTTTTAAAAGAAATGTGTCACTAATGCTTAGGGTTTTTAAAAGTGGAACTTCTTGAGATTAAAAAATTGAGTTTGCACAAACCATTACAAATTCTAGCTAATCAGTTTTCATTTAAATGGCTTACTGCATATACATGTACATATATACATGCAATGCTTGATAACAAAATTACACTTAGCATACAAATGTGAAAAGGAGAAGTATCTTTTCAGATAATAAAGAAAGGTGATTAATGCTGATGAAAAAACCAGGATTTTCCATTATAACTGAGTAGCAGTATTAACCTCAGCCACCTTCAATATTTTTGGTCATTTTTTTTTAACGTGGGAAAAGTAATCTTTCCCTGAGAATACAGAAAAAAAGGTAAGCAATAAAAGAATCAAAGAATTCAGGAAGTAGGCCAAAACAAACAACATTCACTATTTAATAATATTGCAAGACTTTGTCAGCCTGATTCAGTCCAGAGTCTTGAATCTATTCCCTGTGAACATATTACTGTTAAAAAAAGACAAGGAAGAGAGAGAACGGAGTTTTAACATGGCACTCTGTAGTCAGTTTATTTCACAAGTGTTGAAGGCTAGTCAAGAAAGTGGAAAATTTTTGAAGATCTTGTCACATGCTCCAAATATGTCAAACAGATCCAGCACTAAAGCTCTGAATGTGTATTTATGGATAACACTATACAACAATAACTGTTTTTACACTTCTCTTGCAGCATGATAGCAGTGAATATATCCTGAATGCTCTTCCTTTGTTTGCCACAATCAACTGTGGTGTATTCCTGAGGAATTAATTTCCATCGCATGTTTTTATTCTTTTTTACATTTCCCCTTAGGAGGACCACAACATAGAAAATTGCAGGAGGATTTTCCTACAGTGCAAATCTTCAACATGCCATGAGTATATAAAGCAGCAAGCCCTCCAAGATACATACTAATACATGACAAAGACTAACACAGAAGAGATGAACAGGGATATCTGAATTCAAATTAATTTATGGAATATCCTGTGTACTTCAAATTCAATGTAAATATCTTGCTATGTGGAATTATCAGTAAATATTATCAGATGAAATTATTTAAATATTGTGCTAGTAATACAAAGTTCCTGAAAACTGAAAAAACCCCAAACCCACAAAACCCCAGAAACTACATCGTTTGTGTAGTTTCAATAAACTGCACTGGGAAACTGTCCTGTATTACTAGCAGTCTAGGAAAAAAAAAACAAACAAACAACAACAAAACCCCAAAAAGCAGATCCAAAAGCCAAAACCAAAATCCCCCACAGATCATGGTTGTCAGTATTTTGAGATATTTTAATGACAAGCTGCACAAACAGCTCTTCTACCTTCTTTCCTCTGGCACACAGTTCATTCTTTTGTCACCTGTCCTGTCAGCAGAGGAGCAGAGGATAATACCTTTTTTTTTTTCCCCTCCAAACAAGGTCTGCTTTAACTGAAATGCTCCAAGCTGCTACACACATGTAGTGGAAACAAGGGCTGGCCTAATCAGTTTTCCTCCTTGCTCAGTGACAAATGCAGCAGAGAGTATCACCACCACCTCTGGAGGCTCTGCCCGGCCAGAGCTCTAAAGCAGCCCAGGGCTTCTTGTTTACTTGTAGATGTCAAAAGCAAGTTTCCTGTTCTCTAGAGGCTTAGGCCAAAAATCTAATCATGAACACATGCATGGAAGTGGGAGCCATTAGTCTTAGGAAATTAAGTCATTGAACTATGAAGGAAAAAAAGTTTGAAGTATATGTTTACTGGAATTTTCAAAATCATTATTTGAAATACAGCAGCTAGCTCCCTCTGAAGTCAAGAGTGTGACCGGAGTAATGCGACCATTTTGAAAACACTATCAAAACTTTTTAAAAGCATGAATGCTGGCACGTTCCCCAAATAATTATAGCTGAATATAGGTCTGGAGAATATGTTTACTTCAGCGTCCCTGGATAGATGGAGAGAGACAAGCAGCTCCGGTGGGTGAATCATTCATAAAACACACAGAGGTGCGTATCACTCACCATTGACTATCTAAGGAACTTTGAATAACTCATTTACAGGAGCCTCTGCTAAGTGCTTTAAGAAACATGGGATTCAGCTGGACAAAAGGACAAGAGGATCTCTATTTCATAAGTTCAAAAAGTTCAGGAGGCAGGATATAAAGTCGTTCAGCATTTGTGTGGACCAGATATAGGATGTTGGATGACTTTTCAATAGCACTGGAACAGAGAAGGAACACTGAAGCAAAAAATTAAAGACAAACTAGCTTAATGTGCACAGACTTAGATATCTGAGATCTTATTAACCCAATTGTTCCTGAAGTCACTGTCAACCTTTTTCAGCATAGAGACAATTTTAAAAGGGAGAAGAGAAAAAAAAAAAATTTTCTTGATATGACAAAGACTGGAATTTTAAATGTGAACATCCAATGAGAACCAATTTTCTCAGTCCTGTTGAAAGGTTTCAATGTTTTTTTTTCATATGAAATAAAGATAACAGAATGAAGAAAGGAGTGTGCATTTGAAGCGGTGATGTTACAATCACCAGAGATGATCTTGGCCATGCATTTATTCTTTTGAGAATAGAAAGCCTACTTGCCTTAATCATCACATCACCATGGATCCATTACTGTTGTGGAACATACATTGGCTTAACTGTCTCTTCAGTACTGAGTAAAACTACCCTAACTAGGGAGGTGATCCTAGTAAGAAGGCTAGGAGCAGAAGAAAGAGGAAATAATAGTTTTAATTGTTAATTAATTGCTTGTAAAATAAAGTAAATGAAACTATTTTTCTTCTTACATTAGAGCCCAATAAATTGTACGTAGGTCACAGTACTCTGACATAAACCTGGAATCTGCAGGTTTTGCACATAAACTAACCTGTTAAATTTGTTTTCACCTCATTGTGGCTAATTTAATTCCTAATTTTTCCAAGAAAGCTATATCCAGCTGCCATACCTTGTCTTACATTAAGGCGATTCTTGGAGCAAAGCATGCCAACAAGTTCTCCTGCATCTATTACAGAGTCTCAAGTGTCAGAGACTGGGATGTGACATAGTTGAATATTTCCGCTACAATGATTTGTCAGTCCATATGTTTCAATGCTGATATTTGTAATTAGATTTCAGAACTGGGCCAGATCACAATTCATATCTTCTGTTTTGGCCAGGTTGTAGTCAGAAAGACTAAAAACCTCCCTAGTCTGTTAATTAAGAACTGCATGTAATACAGAGTTGAGTGTGGCAATGACGTGATCTTAAACAGATGACTGATCAGCCTTCATTATCATGTCTTCTTATTCCTAGCCACCATTTTCTCCAAGGCAGAACTATACCAGTATTATGAAGATTTTTGATGCGAAAATTATGACAGGACAAGGGGCAATGGGCACAAACTGGAACACGGGAAGTTCTACCTGAACATGAGGAAAAACTCCTTTGCTGTGCAGGTGCCAGAGCAGTGGCACAGGCTGCCCAGAGAGGCTGTGGAGTCTCCTTCCCTGGAGCCATTCACACCCCGCCTGGACGCGGTCCTGTGCCCCCTGCTCTAGGTGTGCCTGCTCACGCAGGGGGGCTGGACAAGGTGATCTCTGGAGGTCCCTTCCAACCCCTACCGTTCTAAATTCTAAATTCTAAAACAGCCCATGTATCAAACTGTGATCAGGAAACATGGTGGATCTTCCTTTTATTCTGTACCTCTGATGTTTAATTCACTACAGATTAAGCAGTGAATTTAAAAGAAGACAAATTGCCAGACAAACGCTACCCTGAGTAGGCTGATCTTTGCAATACATATTAGAATTAGAAAAAAGGTCAACTGCATCCAGAAAGAGTGTTTTAGAAGTTTTTAAAGTGAAAAGCTACAATGTTGACAAATACTTATTTACAAGATCTCAAAGCCCTTAGGTAAGATGCATTCAGAAGTATATGCTAAAATTTATGAAATTATTCTATTTTTTCTTTTGCAGAAAGCTTTCTGTCTATGGAAATGTCTTTAAGCAGATTACAGTTAAATCCAATCCGTTCTTTAGCCAAGATCACCTAATGATTCTTTTCAAACACTGTTTAAGCTACTGTTTATCATGAACAGATATTAAAATTTGCTATCCAAACTTCTTCCATAGCGTGATATCTAAGATAAACCCTAATTGGACTAATTTATTGTAATTTATACTACATGCACATTTGACTGTAATTGTTGAAGTTTATTGATTTTCTGTGAACATTTTTGTCATTAAAAATATGTAGTACTGTGGAAAAAGAAAACAATATGCATGCATATGAATGAAAATTTTTAAAGTTTAAAATATGTTTAAGAAATATTTTTTAAATCCCTGTCAAATATTTATGTACAGCTTTCAAAGTTTTAATAAAATTAAGCTAGACTTAAAACCAGAGTCACTGAATACAAAAAGGAAAAATAATTCTATAGGCCCTGCTAATACTTTGAAAATACATTTTCAAAATGTTCATGAAACCTTGTCTCTCTTCTGCAAATAGCAATCTGTAGGATAATGTTCATGAACATCATGGGATTCCTATCCCTCCTGTGTTATTGTATTCTCCAAAGGAATAAAGGAAGCAGGCTCAGACCTTTGCCATGAAACACTTCACTTACAACAGCTGAACTTTATCCCAGGCAGAATAAACTTTTGACGGAGAGTTCTCGCGGAAATGTTGAACATCTATCTTCATGAACGGTATACAGGGTAAATGATCCGAGTGATCTTATTTCAAGAAGCACTTTGTGAGTGTTAACTAGAGAATTCAGAGCTTAATCCAGCTTCTTACCATATATTCAACATAAAGATTTAATTTAATCTAGTGTTACAGATGAAAATTTAAATATGCCAGACTCAGGAAATTCAAAATGCAGGTTCTCACAGCCACTGGCATTGAGCCCCTTTGCAGAGATGTAAAATTTTATTAGAACAATGCTGTGAGTATATGTTGCTGTGGCTGCAACGCAGCTAAGTGACAGTTGCTGTGAAAAACATAAATTTCAATTTCCCAACTTCTGCACACTGTTCACATCCTCTTGAATTAACATAAATATTTGAAATGAATATAATATTTGGCATTCCACACTGAATTGTTTTGGCTTTTGGAAAAACAGATGATTTTTCTTCAGAAAGCACATATGTAATCTACCAACTACTGACTCAGTTCATTGAAGTACTGCATTTTAAATGTACTTCAGATCTTTAAATATATTAATAGCTGATATTTTAAGCTCATGGTTTGTATGTTTTGTCTATTGCAAAATGTCTGAAAAGGTAACCTATTCAAAACTTTAACTGAAAGTCTGGGGAAAGAGGGATTGGTTGAAATGGGAAAAAAATGTTTTCTGATCGTTTGCTCCCCTTTTCCCTCCACAATCCATGAGGAGTTTCCAGTACAGCTTTGTACCAGTATGATTTGTATTTGCTTACTTTGAGATACTGCGCGCTGGTTGAAGACTCACATAATTTATGAAACTTAACTGAATGTATTTGACTATTCTGGTGAATACAGAGAAGGAAGCTTATGATGAGGAACAGCTGCAAGGGTCTACAAAGCATAAAGATCAATCACCCTAATATTAAAGATGTGAGTCACTGGAGTGCTGATAAATATAATTAACTATTTCCTAGACCACATCACCTGAGATTAGGTCAAAGTAATACAGACCGGCTGTTCCATGATCCCCTGACCCCAACTGTCATTGCTGCAATTAATATGGACCAGCCAAAGAGGACCACCTAGGATTTTAATGAGTTGAGATTTAGACAAATGCAGGCTCTTTGCTACATCTGTGAGGACTTTCACATCTCAGTGTCTTAAAGAAAGAAGATATAAAGTTACCTAAAACTATATAAAGTGGTCTCCACAATGCTGTGTGCTCAAGTCTGAACTGAAAGAAGCAGCTGGAGTTTTGCACCAACATACATGCATGCACAGTCCCCTCAGAGGAGAACATATTTGTTCTTTTGTGGCAGGAGGCAGGTGGGGGGCAAGTGGTTACTAAGCTAGTTTGATATTGGTGACACCTGAATTCAATTCCCTGCTCTATCACAGACCAGTGTGGTCTATAAGATATAGGAAACTGTCTCAGCTGTAAAGCACAGTGCACTGGTATGAAATTAAGCTTTAAATAAATTAACTTGTGGCCCTGTATCTAGCTTACCGCAAAGTATGAAGCTTATATGTATACTAGTTTAAAGCAAGACTGCATATCTTTGTTTTCACAAAGTATCATGAATTACAAGTGTGGTTCATTCCATGACTCTCAGTATGGAAATAATAGTTCTGTTATGTTTTGCAAAGCTGCTGAAAAACAGTGAGGTATTCAGATAGCATGGGGTGAATACTTAAAAAAATTCTAAAATCCATTGCTACTCTAATACCTGCAAGGTAGTCAGTGGAAGTCCACTGATTTGTGTCCTTAGCAAAGATTTGTCTTCAAAGTAGGTCTGAAAAACACAAAGAAAAAGTTTTTTTTTTCTTACTTCTAGAAATACTAAAAATGTGTCTTTACCCTGACCCATAGCTACAATATGAAAATAATGTGGTTGCAAAGAGACAAACAAATATTTTAAAAAATGTATAGCACGTAGGCTGGATTAAATCACAAAGATATGTTATCTGCCCACATCACAGAAAAGTTTGAATTTGTATATTCAGATTGTCCCACGTACAGTCCTTCTGAAAGCAAAAATCCTTTTCCAGATGTACAATTCAAATAATTCAACAGTTGCTGAATTAAACCAAAATAGGAAGTGGCTTTTCTTTAGAAGTTTTGGAGCAGTTTCCTGAAGCTGTATTGTGTTTTGCTGTCACAATGCATGAAACCTAACCCTAATATCACAAAGGTCATTGAAGACTCTTGTTAGTCATGATCAGTAATACAGGAAAAAGCTAAATCTTTCTTTGTGTTGTATGCCGTAAAGTTAGCTATAGTTTGTTCATTTAACCAAATAATCTTTAATAAATAAATAATACTTGTGCCAGTGCAATTGACCCCTATGCACCATAACGTCATTTCTCTGCAAGTGCAGCATTCCATCATTATGTTTTTGGTATTAGGGATATATATTTACAGATATATGCTTGTTGATTCAGGTGCATTATCAGATTTTAAATGGTTTTTTTCTGTCTTTAAGTGACTGAGAAGAATATTTTTAAACAAAAGTTATTCAGAATCAGGTTAAAAATTGAACAGAAAGAAATTTGAGATCCAAAGGTGAAATATTTAGCAACCTTTTCTTCACCTTTAATGTCTTACAACACAGCTGTGCTGAAACGATCAAGGTATAGTGACACTGGTAGGTACCCTGAAGACCAGATTTTCTGATTGTCCATAGACATTCACACACCAAATTCCAGCTCCTACAACCTACAGAAGGGAAACTGCCTGACTCAGGGATATACCTACTAAGAGGAGCAGAACAGCCTATATCAGGAGCTAATGCTTTGTCATTGTTCTTTCTGGTACATATGTGCCCTGGTAGCCCGCAGAATCTCAACAAAAAAGGCCTGTTCTTTGCCTTACTGGCTGAGCCTCCAGATGAAGATTGGAGCTGCTCCAGTAACTCTTGTAAAGAGAACAATATGGAGCAAATTTCCCCTTGAGAATAAACACTATACTCAAAATGGTATTTTTTACTTGATTCAAGAAGGAACTTGATCTGTTCCTTCTAGGCAGAAGGAACAGATTCTGTGTAACTTTGTCTTTAAGGCCAAGTGCCCATCTCAAAACCAAATGGACACATGGGAGTCAGTGCAGGCAATGGCATCTCTGTAGCTCAGAACGTATTTTATATCTTAGTAATTGCCAGTCTTATTCTGCTTTTCTCTCTGTCTCCGTGGTGCACAGAATGGGTCCTATTAGCCATTCACAAACGGTACAGCTATTAGGAAAAAATGAAGGAAAGGAATGTAGAGGTGTGAACGCATTGCACAGTCGGAACCAGTCAGTGATGAACACCAGAGGTTTGAGGGACATGACAACATCAGGTACATGGCTATGCATCATGCTTGTCATCAATACATGCTGTAGCTGGTCAATGTCATCTCCACTATCTCTGTGTGGAAAAGGTGTAGCCATCTTAAAATACTCTCGAAATGTAGGTTGCTCTTGCTTTAGGTGACAACTAAACTTTCAGAATCATAAATTCAGATTAAGTTCTTTACTCTGTCTCAATTTAAGATTGCATTGAAAACTAGATTCCTAGGCACTAAAGGCTCCTTTTTACCCTTCCTTCTCTAGCAGATGTGACCCTTAAAGTATTTTAAAGTCTACAATTGGATCTTTGTGCTCACAAAGAATCCAGTGAAGCTCTTTGCTAGTCTTGCTACCTACACAAAATCAATTAGAGGACTGGGTTCTATAGTTGGAATATAAAAATATTTTTTTATTTAAAAGACAATATGCGTTATAGGTATTTGGAAAGATATACACATCCAAGAGCTTGATACTCACAAAGAAGACCATCTTAAGTTGTCTGTTTTTCTCTCCTAGTTCTGGAGTTAGCAGAAAATTCTTGATGACAAGTTCTTGAGAAATGAGAAATAAATCTGCCTTAGACCTCTAGAAGAGAGATTTCAGAGACAAATGTATTACCATATCTTTAAAACATAGACCCAGAATGTTCACAGAATCACAGAACAGTGGGGGTTGGAAGGGACCTCGAGAGATCATCTCATCCAGCCCCCCTGCGTGAACAGGACTACTGGACCCAGCACAGACCCCTGGGGAACACCGCTAGTTAAGGGCCTCCAACCAGACTCTGCACCATTGATCACGACCCTCTGAGCTCTCCCGTTCAGCCAGTTCTCCATCCACCTCACTGTCCACTCATCTAACCCACACTTTCTACGCTTACCTACGAGGATGTTACGGGAGACAGCATCAAAAGCCTTGCTGAAGTCAAGGTAAACAACATCCACCTTCATCTACCCAGCCAGTCACCCCATAAGGGAAGACTATCAGGTGGGTCAAGCATGATCTTCCCTTGGTGAATCCATGTTGACTCCTTCTGATAACCTTCTTTTCCTCTACATGCCTGGAGATGACCACCAGGATGAACTGTTTGCTGACTGGCCTATAGTTTCCCGGGTCCNGTAACTCCCGCCTTCTCTGCATCCTGCGTCACCAGGGACCTCACCTCATTCAGCAGTGGGCCTGCAGTTTCCCCAGTCTTTCTTTTACTACTGATGTATTTGGAGAAGCCCTTCTTGTTATCCTTGATGTCCCTTGCCAGATTTAGTTCCAACTGGGCCTTGGCCTTTCTCGTTGCATCTCTGCATACCCTGACAATGTTTCTGCATTCCTCCCAAGTGGCCAGTCCCTTTTTCCACATACTGTAAAGCTCCTTCTTCCATTCGAGTTTTTCTAGAAGCTCTTTGCTCATCCATGTGGGTCTCCTGGCACCTTTGCTTGACTTCTTCCTCATAGGGATGCACCGATCTTGAGCTTGGAGGAAGTGACACTTCCTGTTAGCCTGATACTTTCTTGTTGAACCTAATAATGTGTAGTGCAAAATGAATGTCTTTTAGAAAATCATCCACTTGTGTTTGGAAGATATTCACATATGAATTTCTCCACTTTCTTTGAGAGACTCCAAAGGGAAAGATGAAAATCTGTGCCTTATTTCTGTAAGTTTGATTTCAACTTTCAGGGTTTTTTCAATGTAATCTTTTTTTTCCTAAAAATTATTTTATTATTGATAATATTTAGCATGATCAAGATCAGATTACTTATGTTTATTTTTATATTATCCTGTTTGTCTATCTATATTTCTATCTAATGTCACATTGTTATATTCTCTTACCTCCCTGAAAGACATTATTCTAATCAAGTTATTTTTAAGACTCTCTTCACATGCTTCATTGTGTCAAGATCCATTAAATTCAAGCATAATCAAACACAGTTAATATGTTTGAAATGTCTTCCTACTCTATCTTACCGTTTCCTTGTTTATATAACCCAGGATGACAATGCTGCAGCATTGTGTAGGGCTTCATGTTGAGATGTTTGTTTATTATGACAAGGAAAAGATACATTTTTTTTCTTTCCTGTGATTAAGCTAGATTGTGGTTTAAATGAACGGGCATTTTCTTTTATTACTTAAGGAAGCATTCAGCAATTCAGTCTTTTTTATGTGCAGTTATTTTTCCTATCTTGGAGTAAGGCACAGGAACAGAGGTTTTGTTTCCTGTGTGTATTTAGTTCTACAAGGTTATCCAAAATAAACATATGATGTAATTGGTGTAAGAGTGAACTTTCATTAAGTTATTTACAAGGCTTGTATGGCAACTTTTAGTGTTCACATAGTATGTAGCATGTGGTGACATGATTTACCAATTTTATATTTGTTGCATATGAAAATGAAATGACATTTCCTAATTAGAATTCCAAACTGAAAAGCTATGATAAGGTGAAGTTAAGATTGCAAGACAGTGACTGTAAATGAAAGGAAAATATTGTTCTAATTATCTTAAAAGCCAGCTGCTGAATTGTTAAATTTTTAAATCCAAACATTTTCAAGTAAGAAACTGTGATGCACAATTGTAGTACCCCTTGCAATAAACTCCTTACCTGAGAATCTTCCCTCTTTCTATGTTTACCTTTCTCTCCCCTGCAGGTTCCTTGGGATCCCCTGCACCATTGCATTCCTTTGTCCTCTCCCTTCCTGTGTAATATACTAGGTTCCCCCACAATGTTATTCTTAGCTCTGGCTTTTCAGTTTCATACAGTGAAATCAAAGCAGCAGCAGTAACCAACTCCAATAAACATTAAACGATCAATGACAATTTAGGTAAAAAATCTATTGATTCCCCGTTCCTATAGGCAGTCTCTCTTAACTCATTAAATCATTACAAGTAAGGAAACTCACACAAAAGAACAGAGGAGTGGTGTTTATCAATTGTCTTATATCTATTGTCTCAATAATTCCACCTAAGTATTACCTGGGCCTGTATGTGGTCTTAGTATTCATGCAGCAATCATTAAATAATTTAGGTTAACCATAACTTAATTTATTCAAATTATATTGTACACCAAATTTTGTGGATAAAAATACCAAACCACATAAAAGTGTGGTAACACTACTCATAGCAGGACTAACCAGTCTGACAAGCTCAGTTAGCACCTTTTTAAATACCAGAGCAGAAAGTCAGTAGTCATTTCAGAAATATCTAGCTCCTAGATAAATTTCTAGCTCAGTTTTAAAACTGCCTGTAAACCTGTATCCTTTCCATACTATCAGACATTGCTTAGATCACAAATAAGACTCTGCCATCCTTACTTACCCTTGGGCACTCTGAATGTTCTCTACTTTGACGTGTCCCATAAGCTTTGGAGACAACTGTTGATGGATAGTTAACAACTTATACCTCTTTCTTTAGGCTGTATCCGCTCACAGAAATAGTATGACACCCATTCCTACAGGTCAGAATCGTGCATAAATTACAACATATGTATCTGATTCTGCATGGGCAGTACTCTCATTCCCAGGACCTGGATTATTTTTTGAACTGCCAAAGAATTTCAGTGGAAATGACATGGAGGCCTGGACAGCAGCCACAAAAATATTAGTGTTAAGTAACAATATAACAGGTTCCTGATGTGTAAAAGAACAAAGTTTGTAAATCGGTTATGCCTGTATGTATTAATAAATGAACAGTACTTCAAGAACTTTGCTATAATAAAAAATAAATTTAACTTAAATACAGTATAACAGCACACATATTTTACTAACTGAATTATCAATCTAGTCTCAAGAAAATTACCCAAATATAGCAAACATCCTAGCTGCCTGTTGAAAATTATCCCCAGCTAAATCATGAAAATCATGAAATCATTTCTGAAGAGGAAACAGCTGTTATGTACTATTACAAAGTCTGACTCTCAGACCTAGAAATTTCAGGTCACTGCAAACCAGAATTCTGTAGACTTGCATGACAGTGACATTCAGGAGACTGTTTAGTGAATGGTGCTATGTAAGCAATAAAAAAAGTGTCCTTCACTCAGAACACACTATTCAGAAATCATCTAAGAAGTAGCGTTAAGAAATTTCTGACTAAAACCTGTGCTGTACCTTCCTTTAAGGTACAATGACCACTTCATTTCCAGTATCCTCAGAATGGGAATCAAGTCCCTCAGATAGCAGTTTTAAGCAGCAACAGCTGCCTTGTTCCAGAAGTACCATGCTACCAAGAACCAGAGAGCTTGGGAGGACAATTTGCACAAATATGCACAAGCAATGCCAAGATACTCATGCTTATCTGAATGCATCAGTTATTCTATCATCAAGCCGTAACAAACATCCTCAAAGCATAGTTTGGGATAAATGGAGCCTGTCCTATCTCAAAAGTATAGTGAGGTCAGTTTGGAGCACAGAGAAAAGAAAATCACCAAAAAACCTCTTCCCTCCCAAACCAATACACTTTTTGCTCAAAGAAAAGAAACAGAGCATGTAGATGTTTGACATAAGAAAGCTTTATCCTGCAGTCTTTCAGACCTTATTTTAATGTTAATCTACCTTGTATGTCCATGGTCAGTTTGCTCAGAGATAGGTTTACATAGGCAGAAAACAGTTTTGCCAGCCTAAATCAGATGTAACTTCCATTCCCAAGATACTAAAAAAATTTTAAAATCTATTTTTTATGATCCATTTATAAAAAATACTGCATCGGGTTGTCTCAGATTTTCAAACTTGAGTTTTGAATTTTTAAGTTTAATGTTTTTAAATGTTTTGTCCTAATTATGTAAAACATATAGCAGAAAATCATATAATACCCCAAAACTTTCCTTTTAGAAATGCTGAAGCAACTTCAACAATTGTAAGCATTTAAAAAAAAAACCAACCAAACAAAAAAACCAACCAAACAAAAAAAACCCAACCAAAACAACAAACAAAACAATTTGGGAGATTTACTGACAGTATTCATATCAACCATTTAGATCTTAAAATGTTACGATTTTCTCACGGAAATAAGTAGCTCATCAGAAAATCCCTAACTATTTCTACAGCTAACATCTGCTTCTTCTCTCCAAATAAATACCCAGGAGCTTATCTGTAAAACTATTTTGCTAGTATTTCAGATATCAGTCCCATTTAACTTGCCAGTTCAGCCCCTAACACAATACCCATCCCAGATCCAGTGACATTTCCATTTCCAACTCTAGTGTCCTTTTACCTTCCATCACAGTCTCCACATTTCTTCCTGAATTTAATCACAGAATCACAGAATAGTAGGGGTTGGAAGGGATCTCCAGAGATCATCTTGTCCAACCCCCCTGCGTGAGCAGCACACCCAGAGCAGGGGGCACAGGACCGCGTCCAGGCGGGGTTTGAATGTCTCCAGGGAAGGAGACTCCACAATTGTATTGTGGAGTTGTATTTACCAGTATTGTATTTACCAGTCTGCTTTTCTCCCTCTTCCTTTATGAATCTTTCTTTCAATGTTCTGCTTCTGAACCAGAGAACTTCCTCCCCAATGGTGTCTGCTTCAGGAGAGAAGTTTTGGGAGCATGCAGCCTTCTTTAAACATCACTTCAGCATTTGAAAGCAGAAGAAAGGGAAAATGGTCTTTAATAAAGTATGTTTTGCTGCTGAGTAAGAATGCACATACCACAGCCTGTATTCAACTGCAGCAACAGGAAAAGTTCACATATTCTTAACATAAACAGATTTGGCTGAAAGTTCAGTGTTAAAATCCAAGTCTATTTAAAGAATATGTAAACCATATCTCAACATGAGAGCTACCTCTTGTAAAATTTGATGTTTCTGCTCAAGTTTGTTAGTTGGAATAGACCATACATTATCTGCATTTTGCAGATCATAATATAATGAAAAGCAACTTCTGGAAATATTCATCCATTGCCAACAGAAATGTCGGATAATGCTGTCACCCATAATGCCCGCCTTTCAAGAAGGTGGTTAGCACGGTAACATTGTTAGCAACAATGAAAAAAATAAGCCTAGCAGGGGGCAAAAGAAGTATTTAGATAATTTTTCAAATAGTGTCTAATAAACCTAGAATATCAGGTTATTTAAATATCTCACTGAAGCAATCACAAAATTATAAATACTTACCTTTGAAGATCAGTGGATGGGTGTGATACTGGAAGATTCAGAGTAGAAAAAAGTATTTAGGGCATTACTGATGTGTGAAAGTAGTCTAGAACAATAAAAAAAAAAGTGTAAACACTGGAACACAACAGTGAAATCAGTATCAGGCCAGCGCCGATTTGTCGTAAAAGACAAATCATGCCAAACTAATCCAATTCCTCCCATTACAAAGCATAAGCAATAGGCGTGATGCATTTTGATTGATGAGTTTTTTGACACAATCTGATAAAACATTCTTCTGAGCAAACACAGCAAATCAAGCTGGGAAGATAATATTGCAAAGTCGACACAAAACTAGTTGGGTAATAACACCCAAAGAGTATGGGTGTGATGGAATTCCATGGGATTCTTCTGTACTTCATCCTGTTTTATTCAATTCTTTACTAATGACATGAATAATGACTACACCTTTTAAACTTGTGGATTATACAAAAAGGAGATGGACTGCAAATGCCATGGAAATACTTGTGATTCAAATTCAAATGATCTCAACAAACTGGTCTGGAAAAATAGGAAGGGTTTCTATACAGATATGTATAATGAAGGATGCTTGTGCAGGAATAATCAACTCCAGGTATACAGAAATAGGAACAAAATTATTATTTAGCAGGAAGAGATATGGAGTTTATAATGGACCGTGCTCTGGATGTATGTCAATATGCCGAGAAGCTGAACTGTTTGAAAAAATGGCATTGGGATGCCTGATCAAAGCAGTAAGCTTGGAGGTGTTCAGGAATGGGTGAAACCAGAGAAACAGAAAAATTTTAATGGTAGAATGCAAAAATGGGTATCGGCCTGATTCAGCAACAGTGTCTTTGCCTACTTTTGCATGTGATCTGTTGTTGCAGGTTGAGGAGGCAAATTTTCAAGGATGAAAAGCTGTTGTTGTCTTCAGCAGTGGCTTGGAGAAGACCCTCTTCCACAGGCTCCTGCTCTGTGTGAAACAAGTGGAAATGACTTAAAGAACAAAGGGTTTATGCCAACTCTCTGCCTGGACAGATGATGCCTTCCTTCTGAGGTAGAAAAGATACACTTTTTTCAAGGCAGAAAGAAAGATGACTATCTTTACATCTTTAAATTTGTGTGTGCTGTCACAGACAACAAAATCTGCCTGCCTTTTTTGCATCCCATTAAGAATATAACTAACAGATAAAGTCCATTACCTTGCACTTTGACCTTGGGAAACAAAGAAGTTACCACTGCACTGAGTCCAAAAGCTTGTGTGAGAGTAAACTCTTGGTCTGAATTCGAAAACATTAGAGAAGGTTATCTGTCACTTTCTTTGCTTATTCATTCTAATGACTAATCATTCTCACGGTTAAAATTTGAGCTTTATTTCCAGCCTCACTTTCTATCCAGCTTCCAGAGATTGCTGCTTCTTATTTCTTCTCTGCTTTAGTCCTATTATTTTCTCCCTGCCAAGATACACTATACTATTGAGTATACTGCCAAGCAACCTATTTTTCAAAATACTGATCCCAGAATGAATAATCTGGATATGATATTCCACTATCTGTCTCACAAAACCAGTAGTAATCGTCTCATCATAATCACCTGTGTTCTACGCTCTATGTAAATGTATCAGAACCAAATTTTAGGTCAACAGCTTTGACCTAAAAACTAACTAACACCATCTATGTCAAAGAAACTGCCTTATAGATATTCTCCATTGTTTAGGCATATCCTGCATTGTTCTCTCCTAGGCGCTTGATCTCACATTTTAAAAATTAAAACATATGTACCATATAGTTGCTTGTGTTAAAGAGCAGAAAGATTAATGGCGAGCTGGCTGTTAAAAAAGGATCAGTTACATCACTGATGGAGAAAAGCAGAAAGCAATAAAAACTTAATGAAGGCGATGATTGTTATTCCCACAAATAGAACAGAATTCTGTCTACACAATGTAGTAAGCTGAAAGAAAAGAAGAAAGATAACAGTTTCAGTGGAGGGTCAAGTATACAATACGTGAGGACATAAAAATTCACCCTTCATACCGTAGTGATACAGAGTAATTAGAAGTAACATTACAGCAACTATACCTTGGGGGCAGCTGGTAAAGGTTTGCATAATGTGATGTTACAATGACATCCTCTGCTGACTGTCCTCTTCCTGTACGTAGCTAGATGCATAAACCGTGTAGCCATGTGCAGCAAACTCATTTTTTTTCCCTGCAAGTTCATGTGGCAGTTCAGGTACTGCTTAATTGATCTGTACAGGTGCAACGAAACCTAAACTTCCAGAGGTTTTTCCAACTGTGCATGTACAGATTGGCTCAAGCAAGCATGCACGCTGTATCAGGTCACAGGGAAGAGAACAGACTGCTGTGGACAGTCTTTTCCCTTCCCTGGCATCAGCGCAATAATTCTCCCATCTGGAAGGATCATGAAATAGATGACATTTCAGTCAGTACAACAGGCCAGGTTGTACTCAGGATCACATCATGTGATTTCACCGAATCCTTTTATAAATAGCATTTGTGTATGACTGCCTGACATAGTGCTGAAGAGGTCCTGTCCTCATCTATTCGATTACAAAGGTGTATTCAACATAGCCAATACACTAATCAAATGACTCAGCAACCTACAACTTTTAAAAAATATTGTGATCTTTCTTTTTGAAGAAAAACTTGTGCCCATGTCGGCACAGAGGATGTGGATCTGTGAGTGAGTCACAACCTATGAGCTATATTGCTAGCTTTCACAGAGATGAGAAAACCAAGGATATATAATTCTCAGTGTTGCTACTGCTACTTCTCCTCTTTGGTTATTTTAAGAGCTGCAGAAGAGCTTTAAGACAGTGTATAGTAGCTAAGGTCATATACAGCTGTCATTTTTCCACTCTTTCCCTTGAAAACAAATTCCATCATGTGACTCATGCTGCAAAATAATTATGTGACCCTATAATTAAATATGGCAAGGGCAGGAGAGAGGGGGACAACTCACCACCCTACTGTCATCAGAGCCACATCTGCTTTTCCTCACAGTAAGCTGTAAGGAAGAGGCACTCTGAGAGTAGTTGATGACAATTATGACACTTTACTGCCTTCAAGGATCACCTGAAAAATGAAGCAAGGCTTCAGGATCTTCTAGTATGCTTCTTTCAACAGGAGAGAAGTAGGAACGACAGCACTCAGAAAAAAAAACTACCACCGGCTACCTGATGGGGCTCTGGCCTTGCATTTGCACTTATGACAGCCACTGAGGGGTGGCACCCGGACCTCACATTCCCTTCCTGTGCCAGATTCACACATGGACCTCATAGTCCTCCTGTGCTGACTCCTGGATAGAATAGCTGGCTGGGCCACCAGAACATGGGAAGCTCGCAGTAGTTATAATGCCTCAGCAGGCTTTGACCTGGGAGTATAAACGGACTTGCTCCAAAATATCCAAGCACCAAAATGTCTAGTATACGAGGAGCTGTTAGGAAACAGCCTGTCACAAGGCTAACCAGCATAGCCAGGGTACACTACAGTACTGAAACTGAAATTCCTAAGGAAATACTGCGGACAACAGCAAAATTATGATTTTCAACAGCAAAGCCAAAGAATATGTTTGAAGATGATTATTACTCCTCATGTGCTACGAAAAAGTCTACGTGGGACTAGTAGTCATCTCATTCTAGAGTGCTGACATTTTCAGCAGGTCTGGTAGCCTGTAGAAGATGCAGATTCAAATGCAACAATTTCAAAGGAAAATTCACCAAAGAATAAATGGATTCAAAAATTATATAGACAGTAAGGTGCTGCGTGTGTGCAAATTCCCAGGTGGGAAACAAGCTGACAACAGTAAAATGAGTCCTAATAAGACAGATAATCAACATGAAACAATGCTACAGCTGTACATTTGGTCCAAAGAGCAGCTTGTAAAGAAACAGGTTGTAAATTTGATCAACCACTGTACTTGGAAACACACAGTTAGTACTGCCATCCTTACAGGTGCTATACATATCTCAAGAGTTTCTCTGTTAGTACCTAAAATATTACAGTTCACGTTTCCATTGCCTTTACAGATTTCCAAGTGGAGATCAAGGATGGACTTTTCAGACTAAATGTTGCCTGTCATCGGCGCTGCCTGCGCAAACAGATGGGGCTTGCACCGTGAGATCCTGAGAGCTGGGAAGAGTAACTCATCCTGGTTTTCGGTGGCGGGGATCTCCTCCTTAGCGCAGACTGGGCCTGAAGCTGGGAGCTGGCTAGAAGAGATGGGTGCGCACTGTCCCTTGTTTCTTCCCCCAAACCTAGGGAGGCAGCCGGCGGCGGCGGCAGCTGCTGACCGGAGCGGGCAGAAGAGCCGGGCCCGGGCCGGCGCTCCCGCTCCCCTGGCGCTTCTTTCCGGCCTCGGGGCGGCCACCGTGCCCGGGAGGGGGGAGGCCACCGTGCCCGGGCGGGGGGAGGCCACCGTGCCCGGGCGGGGGGAGGCCACCGTGCCCGGGAGGGGAGAGGCCACCGTGCCCGGGAGGGGAGAGGCCACCGTGCC
>VZTV01008346.1:5957-27276 GCA_013400875.1 Anhinga rufa
GAGGGTGGTGGAGCGCTGGCACAGGCTCCCCAGGGAGGCAGTCACGGCACCCAGCCTGGCGATGTTCAAGCAGCCCTTGGACATCGCCCTCAGAGACATGGTGTGAATTTGGGGTTGTCCTGTGCAGGGACAGGAGTTGGACCTGATGATCCTTGTGGGTCCCTTCCAGCTCAGGATGTTCTATGATTCTTTGCTTTTCTGTGCTCAGAATGGCATCCTCACATTTTACATGAGCAATTATTTAATAGAATATAAAATAACAAAAGAATGGAGATGTAAACTGTCAGTTCTCTCTTTTACATACTGTGCTTTCAGTATGCACAAAAGTGCTTTTAGGATGCACAAAAATAGGAAAATACACATTACTTTAAAGGATAGTATTTTTCCTGTGTTTGATAGTTAATATAGTTTTAAATTTATTTTTAAAAAGAATTCTTATGCCAGACTATTTTAAATCTTTTCCTGTATGATTATCTTTAGAAGCGTAAATGTAAGAGTTCTTATATATGTATACTGTTATCCCCCAGGTGGATGTGTTCCCTTGGAGGTGAAAATGTCTTGGTAAGTATGCCCTTACAGAGGAACTTATACCACTGTGGCTAATTGAGGTTTATTTGAGATGAATTGTTTTCTGACAGTCAGAAACCTGATTAAAGCTTGACACTCACCATTCCCTCTCTATTCCCATTCATATATGTACTTCATAGTAACAGCCAACATCTCTGTGAAATGTACTGAAGTCAGGTAACTAATCATTTGGCATGCTGGCTGGATAAGATAGGTGAAGAGACCTTTATATTCCCACCTCTTCTCCTTGCATGCACAAACATCCATACGTGCCCACATAAATCTAAAATCTTGAGTGCATGTGATGAGGAGAGATTTCTAATCAGAAAAAATGTCAGAGAAAGCAAATCCAAAGTTGTTTCTATGAGATGTCAATTATTCCATTTATTTTCATATGAGTTTTTAATGTTTTTAATTATTCTTGCCTTTAATTCTGTTATTGATTGTTGGCTGAATGACTGCATATAGTCTATCCTGAAGGAAAACTAAGCTCCATCAAACTCAAGGCTAAGTGATGAAGACAGAAGGTCCACCTGGAGCCTACATACAAACCAAAGTCAAACATATATAAATGAAAACATTTTTCTCAAAAGAACACAGAAAGGATGAAGAGATGTCATAAACTGAAAAGTATAATGAAATATGTAATTATTCTAAACAGTTGTGCAAAAAAGTAGAAAAGGTAATCCTTTATACTTCCCAAGAAACAAGTATGTTTGTATGATATTCCCCAAAACAGTTAATGAAGCTATTCAAGTATGCAAGATTACACCTGGCATAACCTAAGTGAGCAGTTGAAAAATAATAATTTCCATCAATTTATTCTGTTGGAATTGGATGAAAATAAGGTAAGTGCCCAGTGAAAGAGCTGTGATGTTTTTCTTTGTGTTTGTTACAAACATTGTCTACTTTTGATTCCCTTCACATGCAAATTCCCATTAAAGCCAATAGAATTTCTAGGTGAAGAATATATCTGAATCAACCCCATAATTTAATAAAAATGTTGGAGTGTTAGCATTTCCTGAAGTAAGCTGTAAATCAATGTGACACAAGAAAAAGGATGTACTAAAAGCATAGTGCTGTGGTAGAGAATATGGATGGGCAATCAGAGCAGAAATAGCGTGACTTCAGTTACAGAGGGGAAATCTGAAATGTAACATAAATTGTACTAAATTAAACATAAATCAACATTATCCACTAAATTGAAAACTGAAATATGTTGTTAGAAGCATTTTACAATTCATAATTTTGTCCTGATTATTGAGAATGACAAATACATTTAAAAATAAAATGGACAGTCACGTAGATGTGGTTCCTGTATGTAGATAACAGGATAATGGGCTTCAGATTGAGCAGAACCATTATCGAGTATATGTGATACAAACTGTTGGTAGGAAGAAGACAAAAAAATCAAGGGTATTCTGCTCTTGTACTTTGTATTTTACTTACTCTGATTACTTCAATTCAGCTCTGAAATGAGGCACTGCAAACTAGCATCGTACTTGCGGATTTGATGCTTTCTGCACTATTATGATGAATGAAATCTGTGTTGTTGTTTTCCTCAGTAGATGCAAAGATTTACCACCAGTGGGCTGTCAGTAAGCATGTAGTTCATATTTACATCTGTATAGCTGAAGTTTAATGAAAAAAAATTTCAGTATGGGTTAGCGTGGAGCTTGCAAGTCTGGATTTGAGTTTTGGCAGAAGCGTTTTTCAAGATCAAATGAGACACAATGCAAGCATTCAACATTAAAGTTAATATTGATATAAGCAGATTTTAAAGTGCTGAATGCTGCCTGTAGAAGTTTGCAAGGATAGAGATGTTAATACACTGAACTGTAAGTCTCATCCAGTCTTTGAAGGTGGGCTAGAACATGTGTGAAACTCCCAGCAAACCCGTATGGATGAATCTCCCTACAGTTGGTTCTTACTCTCTAAAACACAGTAAGAGCACAACTGATGTGAATGATGCCAAGAAAGGGCTGTGTCTGTGGCGTCCCTCTCTGCTCTCTTTTGAGAGATGTCCTACAGTGAAAGATTAAAAGGTACTCCCCAAATATATGCACACCATGGGTTTTTTTTAATTTACTCTCTTAGTTTTGGAGGGTTTTTTGTTATTGCCCTCATTTGAAATACACTTTCGATCTTTTGGATCCTTTATGTCTCCAAATTTTTGCAAGCTTCTTTATTAATATTAAAAAGCCCCAAAGCTTACTTGCTTGCCCATGGAATTTCCTGTGCTACAGATTCTCTGATTTACACTCAAAAATCAAGATAAAAAATTGCTGCTTTTGCTAATCAGTGTGAAACAAAAAACTGTAAAGAAGGCTGTAAACATCAAAATGCATTTCTTTTGCTTAGATAGTTTGCAGCCCTGATAAGATCACAGAAATAAGCGTGGGAAGCTGTTGCCTGTGATACAGAACCATTAAACTATTCTCCTTGCAGAAAAAGCAGTGATCACAACATCTCACATCTGTTCTTGTTCAACCTTAGAGCATAAAAGGAAATGAGATATTACAGGCGAAAAAAAACCCCAACAGCTCAGTATGCTGCTGCACCAGATTGCAGATTCTACAGTTTTCTCCTTGCTGTGAAATCACTTTCCATACTGGCTTAGAAATTATAACAAATGTAGCACTGTCCTAAATGCGTATTTAAGTACAAGGTAGAAGTAGAGCAAACTGCTGTGAGAATGTCTGACAAAATACTTCCAGAATGCTTCTTTGAAGAAGTCAAAGCTTGTTTATGGCCTGGTTACCCCTGGTTATACCAGTGAGTACTGATGCCAAATGTTGCTTGAAAAGGAAAAGGCTTTCATATCCCCTTCATTTAAAGATTAATTTCATGTAAAATCAACCTGCTTTCCTTGCTCTGTCAGTGTTTGTCATTTACCTACCTAGAACATACTCCAGGGGTTACAAAACAAGTTCATTAATTTTGCTTGATTTCTAGGGCACAGGAAGGAGCCAGTAGTGTTCTTTGATATATTAATTTAAGCTGTGGCCTATATTAGGGCCTCAGGAGAAGGTCAGCATTGCCTTGCAGTAGAACAGTTAAACTCCAGATACCGAATATCTTGACTTTTGCTCCTAAAGTTACTTGGCTATGGAAGTCTAATCTGCCCCCCCAAAATTACAAAAATTACAAAAATATGCTGGACATATGGTCAGCACTTTGATAGAGATCAGTATCAGAAGAGCATACATATAATCACCAGTCTTCTTGAAAGAATAGAATGATAAGAACCTAACTGATTTTCAGGATATCTAAGAATAATTTTTACAAAGTAAAAAGTATGTTGGAGCCTTTGTAAAACAAAGTTTACTAGGCTAAAATAGGTGGCGCATGGAGGGTAGTTTTTTGTGTTTGCTCCTGTTAAGTAGATTACTGTCATCTTTAACCCCAAAGTAGGGATGTATCCCTCCGCGTGGAACTGCCTGTCATGACTTAGCCCCAGTCAGCAACTAAGCACCACACAGTCGCTCGCTCGCACCCCCCCACCCCTGCGGGATGAGGGAGAGAATTGGAAGAGCATAAGNAATATACTGGGCATGACGTCATATGATATGGAATATCCCTTTGGCCAGTTTGGATCAGCTCTCTTGGCTGTGCCCCCTCCCCTCCCGGCTTCTTGTGCACCCGGCAGAGCATGGGAAGCTAGAAAAGTCCTTGACTAGTTCAGCACTACCCAGCAACAACTAAAACATCAGTCTGTTATCAACATTATTTTCATATTAAGTCCAAAACACAGCACTGTACCGGCTACAGTGGAGAAAAATTAACTCTATCCCAACTAAAACCATGACACTGCCGAAGAACAACTTTTTGATCCTCCCGTATGCCAGAAACTTCATGGGCATCGTTTCATTTTCTAATTGTTTTGCCTACACTATAGTCTGCAGCTTAGTCTTCCACATCATTCTCATTTAACTTGTTTTAAGATCTCTCATTTTCTGCTTGGGTGGTACGTTTTATCGGCTATGTCTTCATTAGCAAGTCATGGGGTGCCACAGCTGAACTTTGTGGAGTAAAGCTGTGGGTGGTGAGGAGGTCCATGATGTATGTTTCAGAACTTTTACTGTGGACTATTCTCCTCTGGTTGTATATAAACTCTATTCTGTGTGGTGCCAGCTGCTAAACATTGTCAATTAAACCTTGCTCCATAAAATTTTCATGAGCTCTGTAAGCAGAATAATTGCCTAAGAAACAAATACAAAGACAAAAAGAAACATCAGTTCAGTACATGGCTCCTTTATGTGTTTAATGGTTCCGGCTGTTGGATACTCTAGTTTTCAAAGGTGCCAAACATCATCATCGACAAGCAATATAATTTAACATAGGACACTGAAATTCTTTACCTCCCCTAACAAGTTTGAAAAACAGCAGTGAATTTTGACTAAATTACTTTGATTTTTGAAAAAGCATGCAATTAAATCTAAATAAGCATTGTATTATTAAAATGTTTAAAAACTGTAATTTTGAAGCAATGCCCATTGTTAGCTCAAGGCATTTTTTTCTTCTTGGATTAGAGGAAGTTAAATGTAAAGGACAGTAACTTGCTTCTTAAGAACAAGGAGACATTTCAGAAAACTACATTTAACAACTTGGGGGGATTTTTAGACATTTGTAATTAAAATATAATTTAAAAAATTATACCCAGAATTATGCAATAGTAAGTCTGTTGTAGTCCCATTACTCCCAACAGATGAGATAAGATTTTAGAGAAAAATATAGCTAAAATATTTTTGTAATGGAAAAATCTAAGTTAAATCTTCCCTATGGTGTAGCTTCTGTTCCCTTGTAGCAGGGTGCTGAGGGAAAGAAACAGGACCCCGAGATGGTAAAGGCAAACATAATTGGAATTCAAGAAAATAGTTGAATATTTTTGGACAAATAATGTCATAAAAATAGGATGAATTAAGATCAGCAGAGGGGTGTATATTTATGTATTCAAGTGAGCAGATCTGTGAGTAAAACAGAGGAACTAGATTGTATCAATTTAATATTAAAAGACTGAGTTCATATGCAGTGGGAAAGGAGAAGGAATGGAAGAAGAGAGGAACAAGTCATAGCTTATTTTCATAGAAACACAAACTTAATACCTATTTCCTGTCTGTGCTGCAATAGAAAAAAGCTGAAGAGAGCTGCCAGTTGTCTGAATTGATACACACTTGGTTTGAATAAAGAAGAGTTCTGTAATTTATTTTGTTGAGCTCTTTTCCAGTTGTTTGTAGCTGCCACATCTAATTGTGCTTGTGTAGTCCTTTAATTTGCATGAAAGAAGATAATATAATTGAAAAACTCAGGAGTAAGACAAGTTCAGATTACTAGCAGAGGCAAGTTAATTTGTTATTCATTAAATGCTAATGAACCTGGCACCTATGTTTTATTTGTTTCACTCTGTTTGAAATTGGAAAGGTCTTGTAACACAGCTAAGTCTACGATAAACAGAGATGTTAAATTCAACTGTTGTTTTCCCCGATGTTCCACTAGAATAAGTAAGTTTGTAAAACTAGGTAACTATAAATATGTGTATGGGGAAGCATTCTCAAAACACAAGCCTAAAACAGTTAAGAAGTGATTTGTGTATTCAGATTCCTTTGAGAGCTGTGGCTGACCTTTTTGACCCTTCAGGGCCCAGTTTTGCTATGGTTTCCATACAGAATGGGTAAAGTGTTAGTGTGCAAAAGCATACACAGTGATTCTGGCTGAAAATCCAGGGACAGTCTGGCTTCCGCATCTTTCTTAGTTGCATTGCCAATACAACTAAATGTATGTACATGTAGTAGTCTTTTATCTTCACTGATGTTCCTAATAATAGTGCATAAATGGCTAAAACTAAATCTACAGTTGTTCATAGAAGTGTTAGAGGCGTGCAGAAATCTCTGGCTTTTTTTCCCTTCAGCTGCTAAAATGAGTTTTGAAACAACTATTTGTGTTCATACAAGTTATATATTGTTTTGGCCTTAGTGTCTTTGTTGCTTAACTCCTTAAAGTAGGAATAATGATACTTAGCCTTAGGGGTTAAATTGTATGACTTACATGGCTAATTTGTATTGTTTGGTTATTCATGGTATATTATTATACTGAAGAAGAAAATTAAACTCTCTTTTTAAATAAATTCCGAGGACAGTTTGATGTCTTTCTCTTCTGAAAAGTTCCTTTCCTTTTTGCCTGATTTTCATTTACTATACCTTTAAAGTATGTACAGCCTGCAAAGCAAATAGAGCAAAAGTCTAATTGAATGTAGTACTTAAAACATATCTCTAACTTAAAAATATGGAAAAACATCCACAAATACAGGTCTGCAAATCATCATGCCCATGCACAGCACTGCTTCTTCCACTTGTCTGAAGGACAATTCTTGTTTCTGAATGCGGAATAAAAGGAATAAAATACAGAATCAAGTTAACTTTACTTTGACAGCCTGCTAGTTTGATTCAAGACTAACAGTGTGCATACACTCAAAAATATTCATATGGTTGGCTTTGCTTGTATGGAAATGACTGCATATTGACTAAAAGTTGAATAGAGATTTGGCTTATTCTCTTTGTGTTGATCAGGTAAAGTGATATGAAAAACTATTAAAGTCAATTAAATTTGAGAGTGTTCCTGTCTGAAGCAATAAATTTTAAAAATTTAGGAAAAGTTACCTGTAATGTATGTACTATAATTCAGGGTTGCTATTTTTATTTGCAGCAATGTCTTGTAACCAACTTGAACCTTTCACTCCTGATATTTGAGAATAAGTCTCTAGATAATCCATAACCTCATACACTTGCATAAAAGCAGTGGTGGCAGAGAGAAGAGTGTGAGGCTGAGTATTCTGGTGGGGAGAGGGCTGGCAGTTCCCGTGAGAGAGAGGACTCAAGTGAGATTTCCTTTTGTATTGATTGCTAGCACATAGTACTTGCTGCTGAATCACAGCTTTTGAACAAGAGATGTGCAAGTTATGTATGTGTATATTATGGTAGCCAGACTGCTTTCAGAGTTAATGCTCTAGTCTTGGATCAGGATATCAACATGCTGTGTTGCAGAAGGTTAACTGGTACCTTTTAGGTGAGCATCCAAAATTTAATTATTATCTAAGCTTTATTCCTATTATATCATTCTGTGGGATGTGCACAAATGAATGAGAAAAATTATAGAATCAGATTCTTAACTGTTTCAACTAAGGAGTTTTGCAACATTTCAGCACCTCCTCACCATGTTTCTTGTACCAGCTATAGCTACAGATCTAAAAATTAAAACGGTCAAAGCTAAGCTGAAAAGATATATATTTTTTCAATTTATAAGCTGTCATGAATTTCCTTCTCATTCATTTACCTCTGCTACAAAGTAACAGAAATGTATGGTTAATTTGAAAACTAAGCTTGATCTCTAAGCTAACCTGAGGAGCTGACAATGGAAGAAACCCTGAAGTAGATTAATTTGAATTATGATTAACGATCTGTTAAGAATTTAAAAAACCTTTGGTCTAATAAGTTATAGTATTTGGATCTTGAAGAGATAGAAATTCTCCAGGCCTGGTCCTCTAACACATGAAAGATATTAGTTATTTTTAAAAGCAAATATCTATCTTTTGAAGTACGTTCTTCATATTGTGGGTGTCTCTTAAATTATCTCAGCTCTAAAGCAGTCTATGACTGGTGTACCGCTACTTTGTGTACACTTACTTGTTATATGTTTTTATCTCTGCTGAAGGGAAATGATGGCTCTGCTGGTGACTCCATGGAAAAAGAGAATCCATTTCTAAGATAAAATGAAAAAATGAGCATGTTATTGTGCTAAATCAAATTAATTACTGTTATTTTTTCCCTTTCTTGTAGTGTGGAGCAAAATCTGCAGAAGAGCTTTTGTCAAGAGAAATGCTCAGCTCTCCATCATGAGTCTTCCTGGATTTAACACTTAGTCCTCTCTGATAATGTGTGTGTGTTGATTTTATATTTTCTGACACATTCTGGAGTAATGTTGTTTTCCTGTAAAACTAAGCAGATACCCTCAGACAGCCTTATCTTACCACACAGTAATCTCTTATCACTGGACTTGACCTTCCTGTGCTTCTGAGAGTAATACTCATTGTGGATAAATCCATTATTTAAAAGTTAATATACAAGAACAAGTGATGATATTCAACCTTACGGGGGCATCAATCTAATACTTTCTGATCACCAAATTAATGAAAAAACTTTAAGATCATTTTATGCGTGACAGTTGTCTGTATCTCTTTCGGGTAATACTTTTGGGCTCCTTGAAGCAGCAGGTCATTACTCTCTGTAGTTGTACATCCCATTCCACTGGGATTGGTAGGACAATGACTGCTTTGCTTCTATCCATCATCCTTCTGATGCTGGCCTACCCATCATATACAGAGAGCTGATATCATGACTGTCTTCAATGAGGAAAATTTCAAGGAGCCTGGATGGGTGTCTTGCACTATATTCTATTAAAAATGTGTTATATAAGCTTAATCATATTTCTTGTAAGCAATGAAATGTATGATGATATTAGTATCTTCTAGATGAACACAACTGCCGATATGGAAAAATAATATCCAAACAGTGCTTTTGTATGAAACTAATGTGTTTCTGCCGGTTGGCATACATTTAGTTCTAGTTTAGTGTCAAAATTAGCCTTCAAAATTCAACCTGGGTGTAATGAAATGGGTGCAATAAAAATCTTTTTTAGAGTTTTATAACACATCTCAAGAAAAAATAATTGTATTAAATGCTAAAGGCGCAAATTATTTGTCTTTAGTAGAATATTTGGCTTTTTAATCACAAGTGTAAAACAGTGGGAAGTATAAGGAAGTAAGGGAGGTCACTTTTTCAGAGGCAGAAAAAGGAAGTTTTCAAATATTTTTCTCAAATGGTGAACTGTAAACTCAGATATTTTCAGCTAAAATATAAGGCATGGTAGTCTTCAAATTGTATCCTGGTTTAATAGTGCCATTCAAAAAGGTATTCCCCATTTAACCTCAACTGCTAAGGCTTTTAAAAATAGCATGAGCTCTTAGTCACTCTCTCAAAGAAATTGCAACTCCAGAATTGCCAAGCCATTTGGTATGCCAATATTTGAAAATGTATCTGATCTATGTAAAATTTTAATCCCTGATCTTGTAATTCCATTGACTGTTTCTCCTTTGTAGACAGATGTTTGTCGGTGTTTGAATCGGGTATTGCAAACTGCAAGATCACAGTTCACTAACTAAAGTAACTCATCTGAAATACTTGTCAGATGGAAAACATTTTGAAGTACATATGAAGTGCAAAGGAAAAAGAATATCTTAAGGATAACAGAACTATTTTATTATTTTTTTTTAAAGAAAATGATATTAATGAAAGGTATTTTAATTTTTTTTTCAGGTTCTGAGTTCAGGGGGAAAAAACAAAAAGAAAGAAAAACTCATCTCCCTTCCAGCTCAATTTCTTCCCCTCTGATATTTTTGCATCTCTAGACTAAAACTATGATGTCACATTTTCAACAAAGACATTCTGAAATGTACCTCATGAACTGAATTAACGTCAGCAAATAGCAAGGTAAAAATAGGTAAATTAAATGAACTATACACAGGTAATTTAAGATCAGTAAATTAAAATAGATAAATTAATTGCAGTATATATATTTGATAAATGGAGTAAATATGACATTATTACCAGAACACAATATTAAAATATAAATGCTGCATAATTACATTTATTCACTGAAATTATACAAATTAAAATGTCATAGTTTTCTGTTTTTAAATTCCTCTTTTGATTGGCCTTGTAGTATGGGAACCTTCAGTTATCTATGTGAAAGTTTGATTAATTCAAATTTACAGAGACTTGTTTATCAGCAGCTGTCATCTCAGTAGTGCTATCTACAATTGAGAAAGAAAACCAAATGTTTCAGGTAATAGTTGACTAAACTATTGCACACCTGTTTCATTAAGAAGAAATCTAGACAATTAGTACTTGATTATTAGTGGTCGTGAAAAGACTGATTGCCCTGAAAAGGCTATGGTTATAAGTCTCAACATCAAAAGCTATTAATTTTTAACACATTAATTTTTCTTGCATCTTTTGCCCATTTTTCTAATCTTCCCGTTTACCTCATGATGTTCCTTTTTTCCAAAACTTTATGTACAATAAAATTTACTTTGGTCTATGATGACTAGGATATTTTTCAAGCTGTTGCTATTTTTTTTACTCCATTTCCTCACAATTTATGGCTAAAGCATAATTCTTAGATACTCTTTCTTTGGTTTTGAATGATAAAAAGAATTTATGTTTTTAATTAAAAAGTGGTATTCAAGCAGACTGTGGGTTTTTTACAGCATTAAAAAATAAAGGTTTTGTCCTTAAGAGCTATAATAATTACTTCAGTAACACTGAAAATTTAAGCCAGATGCTCAGCAGTTGTAAATCAGTGACACTCCACTGGAGTCAGACAAGAACCTGAGCTAAAATGTACTGCTATACATTACATTTGTCTGTAGTTTCAACTTCATTTCCTTTGGATGACAGCATAGCACTTTTCATAAGAAGATACAGTACCTTTTACTGTTAAGTAATCCTCTTTGAAGTAGGGGCTGAGTAAGGGTACAGCAGTCTTCCCCTTAAGAAGTTACAGCCGCACAACTACTTCAGAATAAAAATAAGGGGGGGGAAGTAATGTAGTGAGAACATTTGCTGCCTGTCTCAATTTGGTGGAACGTATTTTCTGACTTAATTTTTAAAACAAGTTAACTCAGTTTCCGTTGATTTTTCATTTTAGCTTGACAGCTGTCCGTTGCCTGACAAGGACTCCCTGCTACACATTGGCCCTGTGCTAAAGAAAGAAGCTTCCTGTAGTTGTCTTACTTTCTCCTCAGTCTGGTCAGATCGTTTGAAATCTCTATACAGCATTTACCAGAGAGAAGCGGAGCTCAAAAACCATAACACGCTCCGTACCTGAAATCTGTTGGACATCAACTCTCCTGCATACGAGGAGTTGAAGGTGAGAGCAACCAAGTGCATGGGGATAATGCCATAAACCTGCTATCAACACAGTCATGGGTTGGTGGTATGTAGGTGTGACAGTGGGGTTAAGCAGGGCCACTAAACATTGCACAGAGGTGAAAACCAGAGTTGCTCTCCATTGGTAACAATTCCAGAGTTATCTGAATATTTATAAAAAAAATTATTTAAAGAATCTTGGAGTTACCATCTGTTCAGGAAAAAAAATTTGTAGCATTCATCTCAAAATCAGACACAGCTGTCATTTACCAACTTAAAGTTCAGGAGGGCCTTGCATCTTCTCAGTTAGTTAATGTGGTCCCACAACCACTGTTCTGTTCAATCAGTCTGTGTCTATGTAGGCAGGTAAGGACCTGGTATCTGAATGAATTCCAGGAAAAAGAATTTAAAAATAAGGAAGATAATTTAAGATTTTATGCCAAAAAGGAGCAATGAAGACAACTATCTATTGTCCTCAGTAAGATCAATAATATGTAGCTTTCATGTCAGCATTTTATCCAATAAACCCAAATTTTTAACAAGTTAGCTTATTATAGCTCTGGTCTCAAATGTGTAATCATATCTGCACAGGTGAGCCACTGAATCCCTTGGGCTAGATCAGTCTAAGTATTGAATGAGTGTTATCGGGTTTGAGTGGCAAGGTTTTGGTAGCAGGGGGGCTACAGGTGTGGCTTCTGTGAGAAGCTGCTGGGAGCTTCCCCCATGTCTGATAGAGCCAATGTCAGCCAGCTCCAAGATGGACCCACCACTGGCCAAGGCTGAGGCCATCAGTGATGGCGGTAGCGCCTCTGGAATAACAGATTTAAGAAGTGGGGGGGGAAAAACCTGCGGAATTGCAGCTGGAGAGAGGAGTGAGAATATGTGAGAGGAACAGCTCTGGGAGCATCAAGGTCAGTGAAGAAGGAGGGGAGGAGATGCTCCAGGCACTGGAGCAGAGATTCCCCTGCAGCCCGTGGTGAAGACCATGGTGAGGCAGGCTGTGCCCCTGCAGCCCAGGGAGGTCCGTGGTGGAGCAGATATCCACCTGCAGNATATGACGAACTGACTGTACCCCCTATTCCCCATCCCCCTGCACCACTGCGGGGTAAGGAGGTAGAGAATTCAGGAGCAAAGTTGAGCCCAGGAAGAAGGGAGGGCTCGGGGGAAGGTGTTTTAAGATTTGGGTTTTATTTCTCATTATCCTACTCTGATTTGATTGGCAATAAATTAAATTAAATTTCTCCAAGTAGAGACTGTTTTGCCCATGACGGTTATTGCTGAGTGATCTCTCCCTGCCCTTATCTTAACCCATGAGCCTTTCATTATATTTTCTCTCCCCTATCCAGCTGAAGAGGGGGGGTGATAGAGTGGCTTTGGTGGGCATCTGGTGTCCAGCCAGAGTCAACCCACTGCAATTAAACAGGTAATTTGAAACATCTCTGGAGTGCTTCCTCTCCTAAGACAAAAGTAGCATTCAACGCTATACCCCTATTTTTGAAAGTGCCAATGGGATTGTGCTTGCCCATCTTCACTGCAGCTTTTATGTATCATCTAAAAGTAAAATCAGATTTAGTAGGCGTATCACCTGACTATAGCTACGTAAAGGTAAGGTTAAGTGCCAGTTTAAGAATCGCCTGACCCTATATCACTTAAAAAGCCCTATAGCATTTTCTCTTCTATACTGCAAAGTTCTGAATTGTGATGCTTTGTCACGTGGCTTTTGAGACTGAACTTTTGCAAACAAACTTGGATAAATAATGGCTAGGGGATACTTTTAGCTCTTCCTCATTTTCTTTACGACATCAATAAGCAGCAAGAGGTCTTTGCTGATGCAGTTCCACATGATTTTAAGATCAAATTTCCCCAGCAAAGCAGGGAATATACAGTTCTTTGGAAAGCATGTCTGCTGAATTGCTTACATTCATCTCTTGTGACTGGGAGAGCTCCCAGCTCTGTTGGTACTGCTGGATTTATGCCATGGAAGAAAAATAACTCATACACATGCCCTTTACTCTTGTCTACAGTGTATGTACAGGACTGCAAACAAAGAACTTTGTCACAATGTCCCACATTCTTCTATTTCTCTTCGGAGGATCTATTTGTGTATTTTCTCTCAAGCCCAAATACATGTATTATGTTCTCATGTGCCTCGCTCTCAAAGGAGGCACTGATTTTATTAACGACATGAGGATGCCATGAGAAGTAACTATTTTATTTTGTTATTTTGGTGGCCTCCTGACTCTGTGTAACTTAATATAAAATAAACCTCAGCATTTTAACGTTAGATGAATGAGCAGCTTCTGTTCCATCTGCGACGAAGCAAATGCACAAATCTCTTAAACTCCTTCAGTAGTGACTAAACCAAGCTATGATGGAGTGGCAGTCCTGGTGCTTTGTAACGGTGTATACCAGGAACCCTGTGCTATTTAAATGTACTTGCTACAATTCCTATGTTTTTATAGCAGCTTTTAGGTCTTTGGTGGCAGCTTCTTGAACGACCTTGCTTGCTCTTTTGGCTGCCCATGCTGTTGACTGCTGTGCTGTTTGCAGCAGAGCCTGCAAGTCCTAGTGACAGATTTCTAGCACAGATTTCTGATGTACTGGTTTGCCCTTCTGGGTATCTCTCTCTTTCATTCTCTCTGACTCAAAAAGGTTGAGGGGAATATTGAATACAGGATTTTGACTACCTTCAGCTCTACTAATGCTTCACAAAACACAAATGTGGAGTTATTTTTATAACACAGGAGTATAGAATATTTTCTCCTTGTAGCTAAGGAGATTTCATATGGTGTTTTGAAATAAAAGGCTTTTCTTAACCTGCCAGAATTTAGTAATTAGACACAACCAAGGTCATATCCCCAGAATGTAAAAAAAGAACATTTTAATAAAATATGTACTCACTAAGTGAAGGCAGAAAAAAAAAACAGCAATAGCTTGCTGCAGTATTAAGTTCTAATGGAACTGGTATATATATATGTAACAGAATAATGTATAAAATCCTCAGATATACTTTTTCCATATCCATATTTATTTATATATGCATATAAAACAGGAGTTTAACATCGGGATTGATTAAAAGTGCGCTGTTATTGCTAATTTAACATTGTACCTTTTTAGGCAGTGATATGTGTAGGTATATATTATATTGAGGTTTTACTCAGAACTAGCATTTAACTAGTGAGTTAGAGGGGTTTTTAGTTTTGCTCCTGGAAAAGAGATTTTTTTATTCTCTTCCTGTTACATATAAACCCAAAGTGGGAGTTGTCTTGGAATGGCCACTAGATAACAGGCTTAGATTTAACCATGTGTTAAGGCAGGTATTCATGTGTGCGTGCATGTGTACTGACACAGCATAGATAGAAACAGATCTTTGTGTGGGGGGGAGTGTGTTGTATATGGTGTGTTGTATGCTCAGCTTGCAGTTCAGAACTAGTCAAACAAAGGAATTGGTTTTATTAGTTTCCTCACACACAAAAATATGGCTGCCAAAAACCTGAGAGTGTACCTGTGAAATATGATATAGAAAATTAAGTTCTATAGCATAAACTTCACCTTGGGTGTGGGCTTCAAAAGCACTTAAAAACCAGATACACAAGAGCACTCTGGATTATAAAACTGTAATCATCCTTATTTCAGCCACTGTTAAAGATTTTATTTTTAAGGCAATCCTTTGAGGAGGAAAGAAAAGAAACTCAAAGGTCAAATAGTTTGGTTACTTCCATGAGTTTCTTTTTCCAAGGAAAATTTCCTTACATGTCCTTTTTTTGCTTATTTATATTTTGCCAAAAGAATGCACAGACTTTATATTGTTACGTAGAATCCTTCATTAGCTGTACAAGTTTCAGAGCCTGGTGCCAAAAAGCTGGTTTCCTGTAAGACACTTTTTAAAAAAAAATAAAAAAATTACTTCACTACCTAACAAACCTTGAACCATTTAGTATGGGAAGCATTCTCATTTTTCAGATAACAAAAATTCATCTGCAATTCTTTTCCATAGCCATGTAATGAGGCTTGTAGAAACACGACACAAAGAAATAGAATGAATAAATCAAATTGTAAGAAAAAAACCTCAAGGATCTGACAGTAGAAATGAAAAACAACAGGGAGCTCTGCAGCTTTTCTCATTGTCAGCTGAAACCCATTTCTTTTTCTGCTACTTAGGAGAATATTTTAGGACAATATCTTCTTACCATTGTATTGCCAGTGCAGGCTAGGGGCTCTAAGAAGAGATGCTTAGAAATCTCAAAAGTTCATTTTGGGAGGTATAGAGGAGAAGTTGTGGCTAAAGAAAGAGTTTGGATTTACTGAGGCTTCTATAAGGTATTTACTTTATAGATGATAGTTTTGCACCTTGAAAAATGCTTTATAAATGCAGAAAAGCTTGTAACAGACTTGTGGGATAGAGAATCCATGTCTTCAAGCTTGTGAATGCCAGAGGTCTCCTCCCCAGGAAGAGAGGGGACTTAAAGTAGCTTGATCAGGCCTGATGGCTGGTACTTATTTGTGGTTTATCTTGAAAGCAGAGATTTTGCCAGGCCAAATGCCAATGAGGAAGTATCAGTCTTTGTTTCAGCAGCTCTCCACAATCACTCTCTGTTTTAATGAGTCTGTGCTGGAAAAAAAATGGATCTTACCATCAAGCAATTTCTTCACTCTATCAGAAAGGTCATGAAAAGTGGGGGGTAAAATGATGCTTCCATATGTTCCTGGTGCGCAGCAGAGTTGTTCAACTGTGTTTTAAGGGAGGTGGATAGGATGAAAATTAGAAGGAAATGACCCAGAACTATAGAACAATGAGCTCCAAGCACATCCGAATGCATTCAAACTCTGCAGATAGCAGGTCTGGCCAAGCCCCCCACACCTCGCCCTGTGCTTGGGATGCACAGAGCTCGCTCTCCTCCAGGGGAAGGGAGCTAGCAGGTTGCTGGCAGTTGGGGTTGCTGTGTCTGGCTGGCTGCTCCACAGGTCACTGGCAGCAAGGGCATCTGAAAGCATTTTGATCTATAAGCTATTTTTATAAGACACAGCCTAACAATTTTTAAAGATATTTGTATAAGTACACGGAAAAATGAGGGTATTCTATTACTGCACTGGTTATTTTGCTGCTTGGGCTATAAGCCATCTTAGGTAGTTGCAGGGTAACAATTATCATTTATGCTTTAATATTAAGTATTGCCACTGTGTCGCAAGAGAGTGCACCTCACTCCAAAGAGAAGGGCAGCAATATGTTTTATTGAGGTAAAATAATATATTTGACAGAGTTCAATGAATTCAGTGGAATTGAACAAAGTTTAACAGGGGTTTGCCCAGGTTCAACAAGTTTGATGGCAATATTCACCTTATTGATTACTGCATGGAAGAAACATACAAAGGAAAATTGAGTTACCCTCAAGTTGGAATGATGCACAGAGAGACTGGGGACACAAAAGGGTAAGGAGGACCCTCCCATTGAGTCACAAGGTTCAGAGTGGACTCCCTTGCTTTCTAAACTCCTCCTCAGAGAGGAATATAGGTGTGATTAGGTCCAAACCTAGCTTCAGACTTGGTCAATGGTCTGAAGGATTATAATATGCAAAATTTACATAATGTTTCATTAACATCAGTTCAGAATGTAATCTAAGTTACCCAGACAAAATCAACGTTACCATACTGCAAGGTTATGGCGTGATATCCATCACTTACCTAAGATCTGCCATTGGGAAAAGGTCTCTCTGCCTTGAGGAGCAACCTTGAGAGGAGTCCCAGCTCAAGGGGAGGTCACAGCCACGCTCCCTAGCGGGGAGAGCTCAAAGAAGGATTGCTTAGGCTGACATATTCATGGGATAAAGTGGTTGGCTCGCAGTCAGATTGCATGCAATGGAAAAGGTATGCAGGAGACTCCTTGTACGCACGACTTTGTTCCTTGGTAAATAAGTCCTGGAAAAGCCAGTCAGGGGGTCAAGCACATCCATCACACACCGAAAGCTTTGTTTTCAGTAGCATTTAACTTTATAGATGAGGTCAAATTCAATGAGAGGATACAAGAAAATTTGTCTTCTGTTAAAGCCAGTGGGAGCAAAGTAAAATCAACCAAAAGCTTGAGTTCTGCATGTCAGTAGAGATGTTTTGTTCTACATGGGGATTTTAGCTGAATTCATGCCACTAACAAATGTATTCAGTTTCTTTCCTAGTTTGGGTGCTGAAATAAAATAAAGTTGCATATGCAATTGTATTTATATTAGAATATATATAATTTTTCACAAGTTAACCTTTTGGTCATATTTCATTTGGTCCTTTTGCTTTCAAGTGGGTTCTGAAGCCCACTTGGAAAAAAAAGCATCAGGACTTGTGCAGCATTATGTAGTTTTATGAATGTGCCACTATCTACATTTTAATGTGTTCGTATTCTGAGTAGTAAACTCAACATTTCATATCTATAGTGCTGCAGTTTAGTCATAAATTTTGAATTAAAAAAAAATATTACTTTCTATCAAGCTTTAGTTAACGAAAAGTAAAAACTGAAAGTTGCTGCAACAGTTGTGACCATTACTGGAAACTGCTTTATGCATGCAACAAGATTTCTTATGGAAAAATTGAAAATTGCAAATGGAGCGCTTTTTTCTTTTTTTCCAAGAGATGGACACTGAAAACAGAATAACCACTTCAGGTGACTAATCAACTCGCCTACACTATAGATACGTGTAACTTATTCTGAGTTAGTCAAACAAACTAACCATTTCATACTGTTTAACATTGAACTTTTTATAGCATTCTTAGAGATGTAGAGGTTTGTATCATCTGCGACACTAATGACAAGAAAACGAGGCCAAAATTTCTGTTAGTAGTTTGATACATCTGTAATAGAGTATTTTTCTTGGAGTCAGAACAAAATTTGTATATGATATTTCATATATTGCCTGAAAACTAAGCCAATCAATGGAAATACAGAAGCCTAGTTAAGGATGGAAGACTATTTCTGTGTTTGTTCAGTTGATTGTACACTGAGATTAGGTTTTTACATTTTTTAATTGGAAAATGGGCTTTGGGTTTTGATTTTTTTTCTGTTTCATTGTTGCCTTTTTTCTGTTGTTTCATTTTAGCTCAAGGAAAGCAAGCTGGACATGTCAGATTATGTGTGTTTACTACCAGCTTAAAAACTCTACATCTTCATGCTTTTCAGCCTTCATTTTTGTTCAGCAGAAACACGTGGATTGTCCCTACCTGGTGTGTACCCAGGAAATTTCTTTTCCTTTCTCCTTTCCCTCTTCTAAACCACCTCATCCCACTGTTCTCATGACTTGATTTTCATTTATAGCTTTCATTTCAGTTCAAATTAAAGTGCCCCAAAGTGGTGGAATAGCCTCTCTGTGTACCATTGCCAGACTCACAAGCAAAAGGAAAATCTGTGATCATGACTACTTTGTGACTTGATAACATTAAAGACTTCAGAATTTTAGATTAAAAAACCTCCAAACCATTCAGAATAAAAAATTCAGGCTTTAAATCTCAACATGAATATGTATGTATTCTTACTGTAGCTGAAGCAGAAAATACCACTTGTCTTTTTTTTCCTAGCAAATGAATTAAAAATAATAGTCATAGAGGAGCATGTGATGTTCTTTTTTTAAATTAACTTGGACATTGAGAAGTTTCAAAATGTGTCTCTAATGTTCCTCCTATAAAGCAGTTTAATAAGATGTCATAATAAACCTGTAAAATTAGATTTATTGTATCAAGAGGCAAAATAACCTCATTACACAGAAAGCTCCAACAAACTGAAGCTTGCCTAATATATAATCCAGTAGTTTAATTTGTAAACCTGATTATTGCTCTTAACAGAGTTCATTAGTACCTCGGAGTCCTAGAAGATGTTTGAATGATACTTGTTATAATTAATATTTGGTCTTTAATACTATTTAGAGTTTCCCAAACTTTCAAAATGGTTCTTGTAATTGCTATTTAAAAATTTGCCACCTGTGCAAACTTCATTGCTACAAGGATAGAGGAGCTTCACAGATGCAACCTGTCATCGCATTGATTAATTAACTGTTTGTATTCTCTCACAATAGAAGATTTGAATACGCTTTCTGAAGAGCATTTCTTCCTCTCATTCACAGGTAAGTATTATTCCTGTATCCGTATTTACACCATTTAATGAAGCTATGGACATGGACTGGTTGTCTCTAGGGAATAACATAAGAGCATAAATTCCAATTCTTCACTGAATTTTAGGGAGTGTAAAAAATCTACAGAAAGAACAGTCCAAAATGTTAAGCAATAGGGGAAGGCACGTAGCAAGCGTATGTCCTGCTCAGATTAACAGTTCAAGTGTGATTTGCATCAGTAGCATTGGTACACTTGAGTTTTAAAATTCCAGAATGCACTGACTATGAATACTTGTGGTATGCTCAGCATGAAATCTGAGCTTAAAAGAGTTGCCAGATCTTAACTACCGTCTTTGCTTTCTTGCTTAGAAACAGGGAACAAACAAACTCCCGTTAATGAGTCTGCTGCTCTGCTCCTGCAGCTTCAGTTTTGCGGGTTTTATTTTTTTTTTGTGGCTCCCTGCATTTCTGCTTGCTCTGCTCATTAAGAACTGCACATCAGCAAATCATTATGCCTTTGTCTCCATTGTCTTCCAGGCTGGAGTGATCGAGCCCTCCAACTGCAAAGACTCTTACTGCTTCAGGATTTGATTGTTTAGTATGGGACAGCAGTGCTTTCCTGCAGTGCTTGTGTGTCATGACATCATCAGAATAATTGACAAATTTATGTGGCCCAACAATGTGCAAATACTTCAAGAAGTATCACTTACTTGATGCTAGTTGCAACTGATGCCCTCATGATGTTTTTAAAAGCTCATATGGAAAGCGCTTCGTAAGCAATGGAGTTGCCTTCTCCAAGGCAAGACGAAGGGGCAAAATCTGAGGGGATGCCATGATTCCTGCTGGAATGAAGGATGGGTAATGCATCTGCTGATCACGTATATTTTAGGTGAGTATTCAGAAAGTTTAGTCTCAATCACAAACATGGGGTTTCCTCATTAGCACAGCAAAGAAGTGTAGAAAGTCTTTTTCATGACTAGATGACTTGTGGATAGAACTTCTACCTGAGATGGTGTGGAACTGAGAGGAAAAAATAAGTGCAAAATCCTTGCTATTCCAGTGGGAGTTCTCATCCTGTAGGTCCACCGTTAGGAATTAAGCACCATGGCATTGTTATCTGAACTTTTTTTTCTGCACAGAGCACGTTAAAAAAGACATAATTTGATTTTAAAGACTATTATATTTTAATTTTTTTTGTTTTAATAATAAAGGATTAATGAATACAATTTGAAATTAATACAACAGTTGCTGAAGTGTATTTTCAGATTTCACAGTTAAATGTTTTACTTGTGCATCAGCGTAAGAACACAAGGCTTGCCTCACAATTCAGGAATTGTGAGGGTTTCACCTGAAACCTCCAAGCCTTCTGAGGTTCGGTCTTCACTGGTTTTTGATAGAAGCAGACCAAATAAATCTTTCATTTCAAGCATGGCTTGAAAAAACCATGACTGATTAGAAAGTGCTCATAAGTTCTAAAGGTTGTTCGATCTTCACNAAGGTTGTTAGATCTTCACAGCAGTTTATCACAAATTAGAGCTAACTCAGTGGTTTCATTCAGCACCTGACAGAAACACCTTACTTTCAGGTTCAGCATAAGACCCTAGCTACCTTTTGCCCTGCTGCTTTTGTTTTCCTTTGGTTACGTAGAGGCATTTTGAAAGGTAAATGTAGCAGTCAACATCAGGT
>VZTV01008351.1:0-15338 GCA_013400875.1 Anhinga rufa
TCTCAAGAGGCACTGGTGGAGGAGGGATGTTTATAGATTCACAGCACAGACCTCTGACTTGGACAAGAACTGACTATCCATAGCAGTAGAAGGTAATTATCTTCCAAAAGTAATTTGCCCAGAAGTGGACTGGAGATATACCTTCTCGCCAGGACTTCCACAGCTCATTGTTGGTCATAAAGAACTACAGTGCCTTTGACATGGGGTTCATCTGGACATGGGGTCTTAACAACAGTCCCTCCTCCCTGACCAATTTTAACTTGTCTTCTTCCCCACTCCCTNCCACCGCCCCCGCCGCCACCCCCACAAGCCCATATGCCACACTACAAGGACAAAAGCACACATTGGCATTCAGCAGGTCAGTGGTCCTTGTTCATCCCTGCCACCAGGTCCTACTGTGCCACTGGCTAGTTTTCCATCCAGTCTCCCTTAACCTGAATCCTGTTCCTAGCCCCAGTATCCTCACGTGACTGTTACTCTGTCCTAGGTAAGATTCAATGTATTCTCCAGCCCTCCCCAGCTCTTTTCCCCTTGGTCCCCATCCTTCCCACCCCAGGTGTTCACTCCCTGTTCTTCCCACCCTGCTTCTCCCCAGGCATATAAGGGTTATTGGAAACCTTCAGAGAAAAGATCTGGTGAAAATGGAAATGTTCCTTTGGAGAAGCTGATTCCAAATGCAGTTTCAACACTGCCCAGAAAGGGGTTAGTTTCCTGCTTGCCTGTCCGAGGCTGCCTGCCCAACCTAGGGCTCCCTGAATCCCTAGGGACTCCACCAGCTCCAGCTCCCTGGGCCCTGACTTGTCACCCCCATGTCTCCCACAGAGAGCTCTCAGTGTGTCCAGTTGCCCAGGGAACTGCAATGGCTGTTCTCCATCCACCAGTAGCATTCTTTAGAGCCAGATATACCTGCCTTCTCTTCTGACTGAGTCCCTATCTCCTGGCCCACTATATTCTGTGCCTGCCTGCCCTTTCCAGCTCCTGCTGCTGCTCTCCCTGTAACAGCCTTTGTCACTCTCCTTTCTGTCCTTCTCTGACCTGTATTCCTATGGCCTGTTCCTGCTCTCGCTTGCAGAGGAGTCAGTGGGTTTCCTTCCTCCCCCCTCCCTACCACCCACAGAGGGAACACCTAGTACAGCTGTTGGCTTTGTGCTTCTGAAATAGCTGCAAGGCTTGGAAATGTTCCACGGTTGAAGGTTTCGGGGTTGTGGCCAGCACTGAGTGACGGATGGGAGAGCTCTCCTCCTGAGCAGGTCAGTTGCAACAGCCTCCTGTGTCTGCAGCAGCACAAAGGTCACCAACCTTTGGAGAAACACTTTCCCTCAGAGTTCCTTCCTTCAGGAACGTCCCAGCTGAAAACCCACTGTTCTTGGTCTAACTGGCCTCCTGACAAAGCCTGGAAATTCTAATTAATCCTGTGTCACTACATCCCTTCTATAAAACACATCTCCTGGCCATCCACTCATCAGTTCAGGCTGGAGCACACAGATGTGCATACATACACATTTTTCCACATGTAGCATTGCATGGGAGAAGAAAGGAAGAGGAGGCAGACCCTCATTTTGAGAAGGGAAAGGAAGGAGTAGAGCCTCCTGGGATCTTTCTGTTCCTTGTCTCTTCTTTCTTAGAGTGATTGCTTCCTTCTTCTCCTTGCTGCTTAGCTCTAAAATTCTTTTATCTTCTGAGGACAGGCTGAGAGAGTTGAGGTTGTTTAGCCAGGAGAAGAGAAGGATCCGGGGACACCTTATTGCAGCCTTTCAAAACATAAGGGGGGCTTATAAGAAAGATGAGGACGGACTTTTTAGTAGGGCCTGTAGTGATGGGACAAGGGCTTATGTTTTTAAACTAAAAGAGGGTAGATTCAGACTAGATATAAGGAAGAAATTTTTTTACAGTGGGGGTGGTGAGACACTGGCACAGGTTGCCCAGAGAGGTGGTAGATGCCCCATCCCTGGAAACATTCAAGGTCAGGTTGGATGGGGCTCTGAGCAACCTGGTCTAGTTGAAGATGTCCCTGCTTACTGCAGGGGGGTTGGACTAGATGGCCTCTAAAGGTCCCTTCCAACCTAAACCATTCTATGATTCTATGACAAGATGGAAGAGGTCTGGCAGCAGCTCCCACTGGCTGCTTTTGCACAAAAGTAGGGAAGAGGGTGGATAGGGAGAAGCTGGTTTGCAGGGGCTCCTCTCATCTACCAGTCTTGGCTTTCATAGTACTGGCAGGGGAGAGAAAACAGTTCATGACATCCCCTGATGCATTTGCTCCACTCCGTGGTAAACACACAGGTTCACACAATACCTCTTTATGCTAGTAGTCTGGCCAGGTGGGGAAGTGCTGCAGGACCTTATCACCACAGGAGAGGAGGGACAGAGCAGCTATGGGGTGGCTGCTGCTTCCTAGAGGCTGCTTAACTTCCTTGTTCAGCCTTCACAGAAAACATTGTTCCTTGTGACCATTGACACTCAGGGGCACTGGGAAGACCTGAAAATTCTTAATTGCCCAATGTCTCCCCACTACTCCCACCTCAGATTCCCTTCTCTGCTTACACCTCTTCCAAAGTTTGCATGTTAAAGGAGGGAGGAGGAAATCCACCCCTCTGCTTTCTCACCCTGCTTCTAATGCTTGTTCAGCTCCTCTATAAAAGCAGTTTGGTGCCCCCAGCCGTTCACTGGGATGGGGTGGGATGGGAGTCAGTGAGACACACAGGGAGAATAAAAAAATTACAGCAGTCATCATCTCAACCATGAAATCATGTATGCCCCGCCTTCAGCTAACGGCCTCCACTGCAGAGCTGCTGCTGTGGTAGGAAAGGAGGAGGGACCAGAGGGTGATCGTCGAGTAAAGTTCCCTCTTCCACTTCCTCCCTCCCTGCAACCTGCCGCTCACTGCAGCACAAGGGCTGATACCCACATTTGCCCGTCTTTCCCTGCTGTTTGCTGTGGCGTGACTTTCCTTTGCCCCAGGCGCTGTTCTCCACCACGGGCCCAGAGACATGCAAGCCATCAAGTGTGTCGTGGTGGGAGATGGGTAGGTACCCCACTGGTTTGCTGTGGATGCAGGGAGGGAGGGGTGGCGACGAGGGGCAAGAAAGAAGGTGGCTACTTGGTGAAACTTCCCCAGCTATGCTTACAACCTCCTGAGACTGCATTCTTTCTCTCGCTTACTCTTCGTTCCCCAGGGCAAGGGTGTAGAAGCGGGCATCTTGAAGGGCATCTACAAAAGGGACATGGAAAGTGGAGCAGGTCTGTCCTGTGCACAGGAGGTGGTGGGGTTACTGCCAGATTCAACCTGTAGACAGAAGTCAGATTTAAAACCCGAGAGATGCAAGAGCTCTCCTGCAGGTGAATGGCTCCTTGAAAGCCATCTGCTCACTGGGACTGACTGGGAGAGGGCACGGCACAATGGTCCTGATGAGATGTCCACCAGTATCTCTGTGTTCAGCTTTTCTTGGCACATTATCTCTGTATTGGGGTATGGGGGAGACTGTTTGGCAAGGGGTTTCTGTGGGGACAAGGAGGAGGAGCTCTTTCCACTGAGATAGGTACAAGTATATGCCCTTTGGGAGTGGTAGGTAACACAACCTTGCCTTCACAGCATGATGGCGTCACTGCCCATGTCCTGTGATCCCTGGAAATGGCCTGATCTAAGCCATCAATAAGTGAAGCAGTCAGTAGAGCTGGGGAGGAGAGGGATGGGGTGGACAAGGTCTCTTGTTGCCCTGGGGGATGAGTAGATGCAGAGGAGGGAGGGAAGGAGAGTCCACATTTGGCATGGAGTAGGTTAATTAATTTCCCAGCTAGGAGCTGGCCAGACTGTTATCTGGGGCAGCTATCAGGTAGCAGATGAAGAGACATTTGCAGCAGCCCTGCTCCCCACAGTCACTTCCTCCTTCAAAACTCGCCCGGGGAAGAAGATGTCTGCAAACATAACAGTATATGTTAGACATATTCTCAAGGGATGGGGCACGGGGACAGGGAGAAGGGACAAGGAAGGACAGAGTCCCAAATAAATACCGTTACCTCTAAGAAAAGTCCCCTGAAGGCTGCAAGCTAGAGCTGGATGGACAACTCCACTGGGCATTTGTTGCCCTGTTAACACCCTAGTTTCCCCCTCACATATTGCACCAACTCTGTAGCCATCCCTCAAGGCAGCATTTCCCCCATATCATGGCTAACCCCGCAACATGTCCTGCTCTCAATTCCTCTGACCTCAACTCCTCTTAAATGTCTTCTGTCTTGTCAATTTGCTTCTCTGTACACTGCATTTCCACTCTCACCGTCTTGCAGTACAGCAGTCCAACCACCCCCATCACTCTGAGCTCTCAGTTCATCACTCTTTACCTCCCTCCCTGACATACCAGCCATGTCACTCTCCCTTGGCTCAACCTTACCGACCATAGGACCTTCTGCTGTCACTCAGCTAAACCCCTCATGTTGCTCCATAGCTGTTCTGGCCCCATAGCTCCCTCCGACACACGTCACCAACCTCTTAACACTCCCTGAGTTCAGTTCCAGGAACCTGCAGGTGCCACTAACCTCACCTCTTCTCTCAATAGCTTTGTTGTAACCTTCATCCCTTCACTGACCGTTTGTGCTCCTGTGTTCAACAATACTAATTCAGAACCATGTCCCCCTTCGATGACTGACCCACCCACAGCCCTGTAGATCTCCTGAGCCATTACCTCTAGAGCTTCAGGAAGCCTCCATAGCCCTCCCGCAGTATCTCTATGATAAGAGGCAAACAAGGGAGCTGGCAAAAGACAAGGGACTGAGAAGGGAGGATCTAAGACAGGGAGGTGGCAGAAGGAAGAAACAAGTGTCAGAGCATGCTGAAGAGCTCAGTTTCCTCCTCAGCTGCCCCACAGTGCAGTGACCAAGGCAGGTATCTCGTGACCAGGGCCAGCTGTGCCTGTCAAGGGCAAACAAAAAGGCAGGGCTTCAGCTCTGCAACAGCAGACTTTGCAGGTACAGCTGAGGTGGTTAGAGCATCCTCAGCAGCGAGACTCCAGCCTTTCCCCCAGGAAAGACATCTCCCTCATCCTGTGGCTGTGCTCATGGGCTGAGGCAGGTTGCTCTCACCACCTCCATTTAATGTGCTGTAACTGAAACGTGGCCAGACTTTCCCAGGCCACACAGACCTGAGAAATAACAGCGCACCAGGAGAAGGATTCTCCTTCCCACACCTCTCCTGGCTGCTTTATCTTCTTCCAGTTTCTCTCCACTTCTTTTTTCCCTCACCACAGGCTTTACCTTGCCCATGGCTCCTTCTCCTCCCCTTTGATAGCCCTACTGCCCCCTTTCCCACCTCCCTCCCACCAGTGCTCTCACCCAGCCTGGACTGTGCTGCTACCCTGGCTTATTTGTGCTCCACCCTGCTGCAGCATGGGTGTGGGGGAGGCTGAGGAGGGAGGAAGCACCAGCCTCTAGCTCAGAAACACTACCAGCAGCCTCTGTCAGCCACAGAGAGAGGCACCTTACTGGCTGCTTACAGCTCTCTCTGCGGGTGCTGCTGCAGTTTACCACAGACAGGCAAGACTGGAAGGTGTTGTGGCTGCATCAAGAAGATGTGCTATCAGCCCCTGGCCCCAGCACCTGCAGAAGTAGGCAGGAGTGCCTGTGCTCAGGGGCTGTAGCTGGCTGGGCAGCTTTGTCATGGCACTCCTGCACCAAATCAATACACCTACCCTGGCTGGGAGTGTATTGCATTGTGCATGCACTGGAAAATGGGCTCTCACCTTCATCTCAGATTGGATGCGTTTTAGCTGAGTGATCTCTGTACCAGAACATAAAAAAAAGGCCTTTGTGCTCGAAGACAACAAACATTTCTGGGTGACATCCTGCCTTTCTTCCTGTTGGTTGTCTAACCTATGGTTATGAGCTGTCTGGTCCTGTGAACATGTTTCTGCTTCCGGGGGTCTCCTGACAGGGCTAGCTTAGAGGTGTGGAAGGATTGCCCCATCCCCATCTCACCCTAGCAAGACTTCCTGCACTACCATGACTTCCTGGTATTTTTTCTTTCTTTTGCAGAGCTGTGGGGAAAACCTGTCTTCTTATCAGCTACACCACCAATGCCTTCCCAGGAGAATACATCCCTACTGTGTGAGTAATGCATAAACAGGTCCTGGGGTGGGTGGGAGGCATGCAAGGCAGGATGCAAAGGGATGCAGAAACCCCTTGTGTACTCTGAAGGCAGGATTGCAATCTCCACGCCAGCAGAAGAAGGTCTGCCAAACCAGTGAATGTGCCTCTGTGCTTCGGATCTGTCACCTTTCACTGGAAGCACAAGTGGCCTTATAAAACTCTGGCATAAATGGGATATTTGGAAGGCACAAACCAACCCAAGGGTCTATCTGCCTGCTAAGTTTGCAAGTAGTAGATGGGGTCCTGCTAGGCAAAACAACCAGGCACCAGGCTACAAAAATTGGACCAGACCCAAGAGAAGATGGTTGGATGGACAGGGGTCCCCACTTGTTCAGTGGGGAAGGGACAGGGGTCCCTTCCTTGTTCAAGACACCCACTGTCACTGGAGAAGGTACTGATAACCCTGATGGTAGGAGTGTAGAATTCAGCTCAGTGCCAGAGCAGACGCACTATGCAATCCAGCAGATTCCAGAGTGAGGCTGGGACAGACTTGCAGACTGTTGGAATAAGGAGCAAGCTTAGGGTTGCTTTAGTTTGAGTGGTCAGATGCATTTGTCTCCCCATAGTGCATGGGATATGTTTGGAGATATACACCACACATACTCATACCACACCACTGGGATGTGGAGCATGAACACACACTCCCTGAGGTGGGAAAAGGAGCTAGGCACAGTGTGTCAGACTGCTAACTCAGGTTCAGATTCCTTGGGAAGGACAGGTGCAGAAAAACCTCAGAGCCTCACTTTTTTCTCCAGACCAGTTTGCGACAGACCTTGCAAAAAATGGTTGTGGCAGCAAGAACTCATCTTTCCTCAGAAGCTGGTTTGTGGAAGGGCACCATCCCTTCCTAGCATGCAGCCATGAAGTGGCTATGCATTTTGTGTGTCACACACCATTTCTTCTCCTGTTCGAAGCTAGTGTCTGGAGATGTGAAAGGGAGGCCATTTTGTACTCCTGGACTGCATGGCTTATCTTACAACAGCAGCATATGCCATGAGCACATTCACAAGGTCTTTGTGTTGGTTCCTTCCCATCACTGGTTTCCCTCACCTTAGCCTGAAAAAAAAAAAAAAACAACCAAAAGGAACAGCAAATAAAATTTTCTAGGATGAGGGGAAGAACATCTCTGTTGATTTAATATCCTTTTTTTCCCATCAAGTCTTTGCTCCCAAGCATGCAATCCTGACAGCTGTTCTCAAATATTTCATGCTGGGTTGTCAAAGAGTAAGGGGATATTGGCCTCAGTTCCAGTAGGGGTGTTGAGGAGTGCAGAGGTCTGGGGGAGCTACAGAGGCATGGGTTCTTCTCCTTCTTCACTTTTAAGAAGAGAGGTGAGTTTTAGAGCACAAAAGAAAGACAGGGACTTGGCTAGAGCAGACGCAGTTGTGGGAAGCATACTGGGGAAAGAAGTGGGAAACTGAAGGGTTTATGGATCTGCACACAAGGTGGCAAAGGTGGAGCTGCACCCAGGTATCTGTCCAGGACAGCTAGGTGATGGGGAGGAGGTTGATGCTGAGTGGGAAGTCCATAAGGTAGAGGTTCACAGGAAACCATCATCACCTAGGTTTGCTGAGAAGAGGAATCACCACCCTTTGCTCCTGGGTGCACCTAGTGAACCCCACATACACTACTGGAAGGGCTCCCTCTTCTTCCGTTAGAGCCATGGCCTATGTCTCTGAATTTCAGGTTCGATAACTATTCCGCCAACGTGATGGTTGACAGCAAGCCTGTAAATCTGGGGCTATGGGATACTGCTGGACAAGAGGATTATGACAGGCTGAGGCCACTCTCTTACCCGCAGACGGTGGGTCACACTCTATGCCTCTCCTCCCTTGTTCCTCCCTCAGATATGCCTCCATCCCCTCTGCAAAAATCAACATTTGTCATAAAACAGTGACAGGACTGTTGCTGTCTCTCTCTGCCCTTTTCTGAGAATACCTTTGTTGATATACAAGTGCCTTGAAACCCTAAAGGTAAAAGCCATCTAAGGGTATTTTTAAGCCTTTTCTAAACTTCATTACTGGTATAACTTAGAAAGAAAACTGAGACCTTCAAAGATACTTATAAGCCCAGATGAAGACATTTATGAGCCCAGGTGACACTGATTTCAGTGTGGAGCAGATGCCTTACTCAGCCCTTGTAAAAAAACTCCTTTTGCAAGGTTAAAGTGGCTTAGGGAATTTAGGAGCTGAGGTAGGAGCTTCTCATATTTCTGTGAACCCCACTATTCTGGCTTCTGCCTTTTAAAAGAGATCTGACATGGACACATGTATCTGATCTGCTGATGCCTTAACTAAGCCCAAGCATCTAGCAGAACAAATGGATGCCTCAGATACTGTGTTCACCGGTTTTTCATCATGTTGACAGAGTGTTTTCAGGGTTTAAAGATCACCTTCCCTGGAGGATGGTCTTCCAAGCAGTCTCTTGGCAAGCTCAGAAGGACCCTGCTGCCTCAGGCGTTGGTCTGAAGGTTGCCATTGCAACCAAAAGGGCTAGGAATTGAGAGCACTATTTGTTTCAGCTAGGCTCAGCCACCTAAAAGTTGGACATATGGTATAAGCTGTTTGCCTAGGCTCCTTCTGCAGTCAGTGCAAGCAGGCATACTTCTCAACTTGCACCCACCTTGGGACACATCCCAGGGCTAGGTGGGGGAACTGTTTTCCAAGCGTTTTGCCTCTGGTGGTTGTAGAAGTATGGTAATGGATAGGATGTGGACCTGACACCCTTATTTTAGCTCGGTGAAGTTGGATGAAATAAACATAACCCTGAAAAGCTGGGGTTGTTTTGTTTTGTCTTGTTTTGTTTTTTAATGGAAGTCTGAATTCTGCCATGCCCAGGAGAAGTGTTTACATGGATAACTGAAACTCCACCTCATTTGCATTTTTTGTATGCAATTTTTGGGCTAAGCCTAGCTCTGCCTCAACAGCAGGCAAAATTTTTCTCGCCTGAAAGCTCTCTGGTGTTTTGTGAGAAATGAGCAGGACGCTGTCAGGCTGTTTCCCATGAGGATGAGTGTGCCTACCGCAAAAACCCCATCCTCATAGTTAAACGTTTGGCTCTTCTGATAATGGTGGCTATGGTTACCATGAGTCAGGGGAGCAAATATCCTTCTCTCCTCTAGAGGCAATAAGCAGTAGTCAGGACTGTGTTACATTACATTCCCTAGCATGACCCTCTGCTGCAGAGGGAAGATACTGCCCACCCAGCTTTTCTCTCCCCTCCCTGCTTCCTGTCATGCAGTCCCATGCTCTCATCCTAACTCTGCACCATGGTTGTATGCCTACAGGATGTCTTCCTGATCTGCTTCTCCCTTGTCAGCCCAGCATCTTATGAAAATGTCCGTGCTAAGGCGAGACAGAGTATCCTGGTCCTTCAGGGGTTGAGCAGTGTGAGATTGGCAGTGGTCTTGCAAAGAGAGTGACTGTGGGTGAAGACTGTTAATAGGACGTCTAGATTTAAAGAGGTAATATCTTTTTTGTGTTAGTCAGAAGGAACTAAAATATCAGCCTCCTTCAGATGTCTTTTCTGGGTCATCTCAAAGAAGGCAGCCAACCCTATTAAAGGGCTAGTATTCATGTTGCTGGGCTATTGAGCTGTGAGACCACAGGCTTATATTCTCTGGCATCTTTCAGCCATGACTGTCACAGCACAGACACGCAGGACCAGTCCATAGGGTACGAGAAGCAGGTACCCACAGCCTTTGGATGGGAAGTGAGGGAAGAAGGGAGACATTAAGTGAAAGGAGAACATTATAGTATCTCCCTCCTATCGCTTTCAGGTTCCTCCCTTGGTTTCAGGGAGCCATGAAGGGTGGACAGCAGCTTGTGCTTTTGCTTAACAGAATTTGAGCTCCAAGTCAGGGATTTTGCCTGAGGACCCAGCAACAGGGGCTGGTCTGGGCCAGGCTATAGTGCCTGATGCTGGATGGAAGGGCTGTGAGGAAGGACAGGGCATTAGCTATCTTGCTGACGTTTTTTCAGGGGTGTGTCTCTGTTTCCCTTGTGCATGCCCATATGTGTGACTTCTCACATCTTTGCCATTTTGCTCTTTTGCTAGTGGTTCCCTGAGGTGCGGCACCACTGCCCTAGCACTCCCATCATCCTTGTGGGCACAAAGCTGGATCTTCGTGATGACAAGGACACCATTGAGAAGCTGAAGGAGAAGAAGCTATCCCCCATTACATATCCTCAGGGCCTTGCTCTGGCCAAGGAAATCGGTATGTGCTTGGGGCAACCTCTTGGACCTACCGAAAGGAGAGAGGCAGAAGATAAGGGCTTCCCCTCAACCTAATGAGGCTTTCGTAGAGGTATCTCACAGTAGTATCTCCAAAGGAAACAGGGAGACTCATCAAGCGTCATGGGACAAAACACTTCAGGAGAATCAGGAAGGAGATCTGCTCCTTGAGGAAGCCTCACTCCTCAACCCTCTCTTTTCTGCCTCTCTCTGGCCACCATCCTACACACACACACAAATATACACTTGTACATTCCCCTCCCCTTTTACTCTGCTATTTCTATCTGGGCCAATATTTTTCTGTGAAAGCCGCAGCTGCTTTGTGGGCAGAGGCCTCTCCTCCACATCCGGGAAGAGACGGAAGAGCGAGTTTTCTAACATCTCTCAGGAAGAGTTGAAACTGCAACTTCCCGTCCCTGCCTCTGACTATTGGGGCTTGTAAATGCAACCCCGGGTATGCATGTCTCACCACACCATTCATCTCAGGGGCATCAGCTCCCTCACGTATTTCAGGGCATGCACAAATGCCTGTTCCAGGTAACCTCTCTTCTCAGATGCAGCAAGCAGAGGCAGCAGAGTGGGAAACACAGCTTGAGGGAAAAAGTTTTCAACTGGGAGTTTGGCGGAGAGGTGTCCAGCCAGGGTAACATAGCCAGCCTCATGCGATAGCTCTGCTCTGGCTACAAGGGTGGAGAATAGGCAAACCCTGGTCTTGTACAGCTGGCAAGCTTTGCCATGATGTCAAGACTGGCAGTCTTGAGTGAGCGAAGTGTGTCCTGACAATGCTTAATGGCTTTGATCAACTGAGCTGTGTTAATTCAATTCAGGCAAGAGCCAGGTGACTTGCTTTCCAGCACAAGGTCTCTGAGAATTTAGGCGTAAAGTCCCAAAAGAGAGGTGCCATGCGATTTGAGATTGGACCAGAGGTGCTTGCGGCCAGGCAGTCTGAATGACACTTGAAGCCTGAGGAGACTTGAGACCTTATCTCAAGACAAGACTCGGGGTGGTGTGTATGTGCCTCAGGACACTGTAAAATGGGCACTGAGGGAGAAGGGTGTTGTGGCTGTGAAGTAATGTGAGCCAGAAACATGTTGGTGATACAGGCACGTGCACCTCTTTCTGCTTGATGTGATCTGTGGTATTCCTCCTGTGTGTTTGTCTTCTGAGCACCCTTGGCAGCAGGCTCCTGGGTACCCCCACTCCCTTCCTCCCCATTACAGCATCTGCTTTCCTCCCAACAGACTCTGTGAAATACCTCGAATGCTCAGCTTTGACACAGCGTGGCCTCAAGACAGTGTTTGATGAGGCCATCCGAGCAGTCCTCTGTCCGCAGCCCACCCGGACAAAGAAACGTGTATGCAGCCTCCTCTAAGTGAGTAAGTCTGAAAGGGGTCCCTGGGAGTGACACCAGTGGCACTTTCCTGCTCATGAACCCAGATGGTTCAGGGCCACTGGATTCCTATGACCTACTGTGCCTGCTGGGATGGGTCACCCTCAAAGAGGGAGAGGGAAACAGCAGTCTTGCTTGGGGAAAGGACAGGACATGGTATGATGGAGCACACGGACCCCTGAACCACTTCCCCCTACTTGCTGCTTGCCCACGGGCAGGTTTGCCCCCATCTTCTGGTGCAGGGCAGCCCAGGATTTTCTTCCTCTGCCCTCACAGAGAAGAACTGTCTGTCACCTTCTGCCACAGAGGGAACTGCGTCTAGGCTGCGCTCGGGATGACCTGCTGTGAAAGCTATGAAGCTGCAGCCTTTGGCTATAGAAAAAAAACCAAACAAACCAAAACTGTTCGTTATTCATGGCAGTTGCCCAATGGCCCTTCCTCTTACCAGGCCTGGCTCACCTCAAGGGGGTTTTTGTGTTGCTGTTCATTGGCAGGCAGCAGCTTCTCCCCCAGGACTCCTTTACTCCTCGTATTGTCCCCACCTGCCCTTCCCCTTCAACCTAAGGCAGCAGAGGGAGAAGAGAGGCTTCAGGAGGAGAGGCAAAGCTGGCCAGAGGCTGAGGAGAGAGAAGAGTGAGAGCTTTCTAGATGGGACCCTGCCCCTTGGTTCTCCCACCACCCCCAGGGCAGAGGGAGGGAGAGCAGGAAAATAGCCAAGCTGGTTTCACATGGTCTGTCGTGTTTTTGGCTACAGATCCCGGCCCCGTCCTGATGCCAGGCTCTGCCCATCACGCAGGAGAGCAATGACTCCAGCATCCCAGAGCTCAGTACCTTGTGGTGGTCACTGCGCTTTTTACTTCTGCTGGCTTGAAAGACTGTTACGGGTCTGTAGCCCTGGTTTATCAGTTTGCACAACTTCCCCACACTCGCCCCACCCCAGCTGCCCCTTCCCTTCCTCACCAACCCCTGGGGTTACAACACAGTGAATAAGACCCAATAAACAGACTGTACATTCTTGCCATGTCTGTGATGTGTTGCACCTTGCGGGGACACAGCCCTGAAGCAGTGAGCAAGGGGATGGCTGGGGTGGAGGTACCTGCCAGCTGTGCCCCTCCTTTGGCAGCGACAACCCAGGCAGCACCACACTGAGCTTGGTACCAGGGAGCCCCAGCCGCTATAGGATGAAGAGATGAGGCCTAATTCATGCACCTTGTTGCTCAGTTCTCAGCTAAGCCCCCTTTATTCCTCAGTAAAGTGCAAATATCATGTGCCAGCCAAAGGCAGTGGGGTGATTATGCCTTGCCTTTTGCCCTTCTTCTCTGCATCCATGCAGGTTTGTCTCCCAAGACACACCAAGGATGAGATGCAGGCTTTGGGAGGGAACACCCTGGCCCAGACTCCTCTCCATAGGGACTGCCCCTGCAGGTCGCTGGGGATACCCTTTCACCAAAACATTTCTGCATTAACGCTCCTAAGTTCACCACGTCACAGGCAGTCATATCAGTACGGCACTCACTCACACTGCCAGGCACAGGCAGAGAGAGAACAGGAAGGAGGAGGGCAGGGAGGGGAAAAATAAAGAGCGAGGAATGAGTCACCAGACCAGACAAATTGCCTCCAAGTCACTAAAATTAAGCTGAAGAGAGTGGTCCCAGCAGTACTATGGATCTGGCAGCTGTGGGCACCTGCCTTCCTGATGCATTGCAGGGACTTGAGAGTAAGTGTTACAGGGTGGCTGCTACTGCTGCTTCTTGCAGGAGGGAGGATGGCTCAGGGTGCAATGATTGGCACTGCAAAATCCTGCAGTCCTAGGAGGGCACAGAGAAACTGTGGAGTTGAGCCAGCTTACCACTCCCCGATGCAGCACCACTTCTGAGTTTCAAAGGCTGCTTCCTGCATTGAGGAGGTGCATGGGGAGTGTCAGCAACAACCCACCACAGTGAAGTCCCTGAGGGCTTCCTGCTGCCAGGGAAATTTCTGCAAATTCAATTCATGGTTGGATTTGAGTAAGGCAGTTAATTCAGTGATGTGACACATTATCCACTGATAATGTCCAGAGCAACCCTGGAGGACATCCTGTGGCAGCAAGTTCCCCAAATGTCTGCATTGCACATGGGCCACTGGATGAATTGCCCAAGCCCCATCCAAAGGTAATGTATATTGTGTCAACATAAATCCAGATGAGCAGAAATGAAGTCTCTGGTGTGGGCATATACCTGCAGAAGGGCGAGGGACGCAAAGCCCTTGAGACTGGGATCCAGCCTCCCTTAAAAATCTTGAGGATTCCCAGTGGGTTGTTACTTCCTCTCCAGTTTTCAAGCCTTGGCTTTTACCTTCTCGGTCTGCCCTGTCCCCTATCACGTACAGCAATGCAGAGAGACGAGTCTCACCCTGTGCATGAAACAAAAGTCATGTGTCTGCCTCCCTGTGGAGGTGCACGGGCTGAGCTCTCCTTCCAACACAATCCAAGCAGTTTGCACGACCCCGTCGGAGCTAAGGCAGAGAATGGGGCAGGACTTTGAGCATTGAGGAAGCGAGCTGGAGACCTGGAAGTTGTGATCCTGTGACTGTGCTTATGCTAACAAGTCCTGCAAGGGGTAGCTGGCCTGGGCAGAGCTCTGCTGTTACATGGCTGTTTCCTCTAAGACACGAGCTCCGGGGTGGGGGTGGGGGTTGTCCCTGCGTGGTGCTGCAGATACCTGCCCTGCCATGACAAAGATAGCCACTGGGTGCTGCCCATGCTATTCCTTCCTCAGTGAGGCCTCATCTCTCCTGTGTGTCTCCAGGCAGCATTGTGGCCAAGATCTAAGCTAAGGCATCTGGACAGCTTCGAAGCCCTGTACTGCCTTCACCTGTTCACCTTTGAGCAGCACTGGCTGGACATAAAATTGCTCAAGCAGGTTTGGAAGGCCCTATTTTAGACTCTGGCTATATTCTGCTCACAGAGATAGTCCCTACTGTTAAGGCTGGAATTGGCCCTAGGAGCAGAAATGTTCATAACAGCAGTGCCAAGAGCTGGGTGACTGCACAGCACAAGGAGTCACTGGTGGTCGCTGCAGGGCAGGGAAGGGGGTGAGGACTACAGGGAAGCACTTTGTTCAGGGAATGGGATGGGAAAATCCTAATTTCCTTCCTTGGGAGAACTGCTCACACAAAAGAGCTTAATTTCTTGCCCTGCCCCATTTCTTCCACTCTTTGCAGCAGAGATGAAATCTGGTAGGGGAGTTTGGGGCTGTTGAACTGGGGCTTTTTTCCCAAAGAAGGTGCAAAAGGCATGAGATTGTGCAGGGAGCCAGGGCAGGGAGAGAGCTGAGACAGCCAGCCCCCCTGTTTGCCCATCGGCTCTCAGCTCCATCCAGCTGGAGGTGCTCGTAGGGCAGAGCAGGAGGGAGAAGGTCTTGTGCGCTCAGCAGCCACCCCGGTTTCTGAGCATCTTGCCAACCCAGGAGGCTTTGCCTTGTCCCTGCAGCTCTGAGCAGCACAGGTCCCGCCCGCAGGATCCTCCGAACAGGGAGCCCCTCTCCTGAGTGCCCGTGGGCATTCACAGGCCGCTTTGCACTGCAAAACTCCCCCCCCC
>VZTV01008351.1:25553-46833 GCA_013400875.1 Anhinga rufa
GGCCGGCGGCCGGCAGCCGGGCGGCGGGGGGCGCTGCGGCCGAGCTGTGCCCCCTTGTCACACAGGGGCTCTTTTCCCACTTGGAAATGCCTCGGGTTTGAGGCAGGATCGGGCCCGGCAGGGAGGCTGCACGAATGGCTGGGCCCAGCACCCCTGCACATCCGGCAGTGTGCTGACTGCAGGAGCAAGGGGTGTTGTCGGGACCCCTCTCCAACACCGCTGCCTTCTTGGAAATCCCACATATTCACCATGCAGGTGGTGGGTCTGGAGATCCATGCTGAGCCCGCTGTTAGACCCTCAGAGGCATCCTAGCTTCCACAAGGCGTCACACAGTTGCAGCAGAGGTATGTTACTGTGAAAAGCATTGAGCTTTGCTGCACGGGTATCGAACAACACCTGTGCTCCGTGCCTTGAAGATGGAATGATGAACATGCTTGTGCTGGATCAAATGGCTAGAGAACATGGCAAGACTCTTGCCCTGTTGACTGGTTTTAGGACCAGACTCAGGACAGCGATGGTGGAACTTCTCTGCTTCAAACCCCCCCAGGGTGTCAGGGTAGTTCCCTTAGTGGGAAGTACCCATCACAGATCCAAGAGTTTATGTGAGCTCTTAAACACCAGCTTCTCCCCTCTTGCCCCAAAGTGCTTATTTCTTTGATGAGAAAGCTCATGGGTACCTCTGAAGAAAATTTTCTTGCCTTTCCACCTTTCTCAGCACTCCTTGTGAGAGATGAGATGCCCCCAGTAGTGATCTACTGTTGATAACTGCTCAGGGCAGGGCTAGGAGTGTGTGTAGGAGAGGACAGCACAAGGGTAAAAACTCCTGGGTCTACATAGAAGTGAATGGGAGGAAGAGGCATTCAGATGCAGAGAAGCAGAAGGCAGCAGGCTCGGCTGAAGATTATTTTTAAGAACTGGTTCAGACAGGCTGCAATGTCACCTGGTATCTCCCACCCAGCCAAGCTGTTGGGCCTAGATGCTCACAAGGCAGTGAAGTCCTGCTGATTACGGTAGGGTTAGCACCTGTAGTCACATGCCAGAGTTTGGGGTGGGCACTGGAACAGTTCCTTGTCTCAGTGGTCTCGTGGGCAGGGCCACAAGGTAGGGGTAGAAGATGGGACGCTCAAGCTGGAGAAGCTACTTATGGGGACAGGGGCAGCCCGGATGATGTGCCCTTAGCTACAAGGCGCCTCCAACTGACGCAGCTTGTCAGCCAGTCTCTGATACACCGTTCAGCTGTGTCTGGCAGACATGTGATGTCTCAGACTAGCTATGGGGGCAGTGGGAAGTATCGGAGACCGCCAGGTCTAGCAGCAGCTCTGCTCTGGCAATGAGTGCAGGTGAACAGCTCTTCCAGTTGCTCCTCAGCCACGTGGCGTTTCAGCAATGCACAGCAAAAAAATGTAGCAGCTTTGCCAGGCCTTGATCTCTGTGTGTGACGGTCCAGGCCGCCAAGCAGCCCGCAGCGGAAAACCCTGCTGGCAGAAGGGCCCTCAAATTCGGCAGCAGCCTGTGTAAAGCCAGGGAACGTGTCGTTCCTGGTTGATCCAGGCCCCACATGGGCAGAAGTTATGAGAGAAATGTAGCCACGCAGCTGATGTCCAACAGGCCTGCCCATCCTCAGAGACATACAGGATATTCTAAGCCAGTAATTTCATACTGTGTTGGTGCTCTTGGGTAACAAGGGCTGGCTGTTACACAAGCCTCATGCACAGCTATGGAATCCGCAGGCTGGAAAAGATTTGTCTTCCCAACCCCCTCTGCAGCCTGGCTGGAGATGATCAGTGATCCCCGTTATGGCATACAATGCTGCTGTTACAGGGTAACCTGGGGGGACCCCGAACTACTAAAGCATAAAAACTCATTGCCACCTTTCCATGTCTCAGGTGTCCCCCTCCCCATTTGCAGGCAGGAAAGGCAAGCCGAAGGGACCCAGCCACGGTCAGGCAATGATGGAGAGGAGGTGAGTGCAGAGCAGTGCTGCCCATCACTTCTCAGATCTTGAAACACATGTGAGCTCTCTTTCCAAGGGCAGCAACAGCAGTAGCCAAAAGCCTGAACTTTGCTTCCAGAAGGAATCAGCTGTTGAGCCAAGCAAATTGCGATGCTGTGCAGGGTGGGTGGAAGGAGGGAGGGAGTGAGAGCCAAGCCTGATACACGGGCCAGAGGAGCAGGGGGAGGCACTCACAAAGGCCTAGGAGGCAGGATGGAAAAGACAGTAATTACATAAGAGCACTTGGAGAGCATCTGGCTGGAGTCAGCTGTACCCCGCCAGCCCTCCCTCCCTGCGCTGCTAACCAGGAGCAGCTGAGGATACAGATAACAGCACAGGACCCCTCCGGAGGGGAGTGGAGGTAAGAGGTCCTCTGCTTCTCCTCTTGGTTTGTGATGCTCTTGGAGAGTGGGGGCAGAGGGGTGGGGAAAGGGAAAGTGGCTGTGGTGGAAGAGAAGCAGCCAGGAAGGGGAAGAGAAAGGGTTGTTTCTCTGTCTCTTCGTGCAGATGATACTTTTGCTCTGGAGGTTTTGGTGAGGGAGGAGCTGTGAAGGGTGAGCAGGTGGGTGTTTGTGAGTATGTGTGTATGTGTAGCAGGGCAGGGGGGTCCACATGTGCAGAATGGGAGCTGAGCTGTGCACAGAGGGTGGAAAGGGGAGGAAACATCAAAGTAATTTCCTTCCTTCTGTACCTGTGGTAGAGAGGGTTAGGAGGATGGAGGAACTGGGGGACAGCCAGGCTTTATTGCCCTACTTTGCCCTGTGGGTGGGTTCCAAGAGAAGGGAGGAAGTGAAGGAGGATGAAGCAGCTGCTTTTGAGCAGGGATTGTTGCAGTCCAATCTGGCCAGAACTTGTCTTGGCTGCCTCCAAAAGTAGTGTGCAGTGAGGGAGAGGGAAGATTGTTGCGCATACAAGGTGCCTTCAGGCTTGGGTTACACTTAAAAGCATGGCTGGCACAGGGTTACTGGATAGCATTCTCAAAACTCCTATCTTTGAGCACTCGGCCATAAAAGACAAAACCTCCTGGAAATGTGGCTGCCTTGGCAAAATGTTGCTGGTACAGCCAGTTCCCTTCAGGGAGCTGGGTGATATTACCCTGGCAAAAGTGCCTTTACTGGCATAAACTACTGCCCAGCTGGGCAATGCCACCAGTGCAAGGCTTTGTCTGCTGCCTCCCCATGGGTCCCTATTCAGCTCAGACAAGACATTGAATACAAAGTCCTGCTCACTGCCTACTGTGGGCTGTTCTTGGAGTCAGATGAGAAAAAGGCAAAGGTCCCAGTTGATGAGGTCCTCCACAAAGAACGTTTGCTTGGTTGTGAGCAACTCTGGAGTGCAGATGGAAAGGCAGGATGGAACTGAGGGCAATGGCTTTCCCTGCTACCTGTTCCCCTTGGAAAGGTAGAGGAGGCCAGACATGAGGCAGAGAGGTGCAAAAGGGGCTAATGTCATGCTTGGAAATAAACCAGGTAGGAAAACCTGAGGGAGTGAGCTACTGCAATAGCTTTGATGGGGCAGAGAGGAACTGTCAGTCTCTGAGTTTTCATGCACCCCAGAAAATTTATTGGCTTTCAGCAATAGTACTGTCAGCTGTTGAAATCCCCACCAGCAGCAGGCAGGAGTAGACAGCACAACTGATCACAAAACCCCACTTCTATCAGCTGGCAAGGCTCCATTAGCAAGAAGTGTTGCCTTAACCATTCCTCCTCTCATTTTCCAAAAGGGGAAACTGAGGCACAGCCAGACATGGGAGACTCGCAGTGTGTCTCATTGCATGTCAGTGCTGGAGTCTGGCTAGGAACTCATGGGCACAGCAGTGAATTTCTTGGTCCTCTTCTCTCCATGTTCCTTGAGCTCCAGGCTGACACGCAGCCTGAGAATATATCCAGGCCTCCCAGCCCCCTTTCCTCCCTTCCCCCCAGCTTGCAGCACATATTTTCCCAGCGTTTTCCGCTTGCTTCTCCAGTGGTGCTGGGGTCCTGCCAAACGCCAGCCACTCTCTGGGAAGCGGGGCCTCCCATTCCCAAACCAAACAAATGGGGAAAACAAAACAAAAAGTCCAAGTACACGTAGGCATGCACAAAACCCTTTCCCCCTCAGAAACCCTGGAGCCTTCTCCAGCTTCTCTCAGAAACTGCGAGAGGCACAGTGCTGACTTGGCACTTCTGGCCCCTGCAGAAGAGAGCTATTGCCCATCCTTCCTTCAGCCTCCCAAAGATACATAGTGCACCCCCACTGGGTATAAGTTCTCAAATCTGGTTTGCTGCAGGGTAGAGGCCCCTAAAATCCTCTTCCCAACTGATTCTGCAGTGTAAGGAAAGTCTCCTCTGTGTGTCCCTGCACTCTTCCCCTGCAAAATGCCCTCATTCCTAGGTTCTGGTGCAGCCACGTAGTACTCGCCCCAACAGCGCAAGCACATCAGCTCAGCGCAGGCTGGAGTCAAAGATCATGGCCAGGGTTTGCTCCAGATCCTCAGCTTTGCTGGCAGGCAGCTCCCTGCAGCCGGGCTGTGCTTCAGGCCAGGCACACCCCTCCTATGAAAAATGCTCAGCCCTGGGACCTGACCAGAGGACGTGACCGGGGGATGACACATGCCGAGTGCAAGGTCTGGGGCTCTGCCCAGGGAGAAGGGATGACCAGAGAGGGAAAAAAAACCTGATACTTCTTCCAGTTGGCAGATGAGCCTGCTAGAAATGTCATGCCTGGGGTGAGAAGCTGCAGTGATGTGCAGAAGAAACAATGCAGGAGAGAATGGAAAATGAAAAGTTTGGGGACTAAGAGTGGGACCAGCACAGCTGGGGAGAGAGCAGGGCTAGCCGGGTTAAGGGCTAATGCATGGGACAAGGGACTAATGCAAGGGAGTGAGGGCAGAGTCCCACACCATCCCACCTGAAAGGAAGTCTGTCTCTTGCACCAACGTACCCCAGCTTACCCATCCTGAGATGCTCGGAGTGGGACACTGACCTGCTGCCTACCCATCCTTTGCACAGGGTACAATCTTGCTGTCTGCATTTTGCTAACCAGGGCTAGGCTGTCTGGAAATGAAAAGGCAGAGAGAAAAAAAAAAAAACAACCAACACATATATAAGGAAGAGGCACAACCTAGGAAAGAGTTAAAAGGCACCGAAACACAAGCCGGTTTGCAGGGAGGGAAAGGGAGGGAGAGGAGAGGGGAGGGAGCAGGTCCAAGTCCAGCTTGCACACCCAGTCAGCACTCAGCAGTGCCTGTGCCAAGAGCCAGCTTTCTTAAAGCCATGGGCAGGGGGGCTGGCTTTGCAGGCGGAGGGGAGCCCGTGAGCAGGGGCTGGGAAGCACAGAGGGGAGCCCTCAGCCTCCGGGGTGAGCTGCCATGCTGTGCTGGGGTGCAGGCAGAGGGAAGGGGGGCACAAGCTGTGAGAGGGGCTTTCTCAGCTTGTTTGCGTGTCTGTCTTTCGTAAGCATACTTCTCTGCAGGCTGCCTGCTCCGAGCTTTGCTTCCTTCACCCTCTGCAGCGGAGCAGCTCCCCTCTGGTCTGTCTGCACTGCCCTCTGTTCTACTGCCCACTGCTCTCGGAGGAGCCGGGCATCCCTTTGGGAAGGTGCCGAGGTTTGGCTGAGAACACAACTGAGCGTTAGTGGGAGGGGGCTGAGGCACAGAAAGGGATGGGATTTGGTGGGGGAAGGAGGGGACTGAAGTTCCCAGCCCACAGGAGAAGGGGCCTCTCTGCAGAGAGATGTGGGTCAGACTCCGGCTGGCACAGGGGGGTTCTTGGGTTAGAGTCCCTTAAAGAGTTCATAACTAGTGACTGGAGGACTGGAGAAGTTTTTTACAGCCCTCCCCACAGATTCAGCAGCCTACCAGAGCACGCTTTTTCTAAAGGGGCCGAGTGGTTTTCCATGTCTCCTTCCTCTATCCCAGCCTGGTACTGAATCTTCTAGTGGCTCCAGTGGTTTGCCTAGTGAGGGTCAAGCCTTCTTCCAGGGTTAGCACCTAGTCTCCATTAGACTGGGCAGAAGGGCGTGGGGCATCCTCTCACGTTATGCGGTTGCTACTCAGATTGCAGCCTTGAATCTCCAGGGACTTCAAGCATGTAAACTCCCTCCACAGGGCAATGCCATTTTGTCCCACCCCTGGCTCTGGCCACAGAAAGATGTTTTGTGGTTATCTCTGCTCCATCCCCCATGTCCTCCCCTTGTTATACCTCACTCTGGCACTTCCTCATATCTTCCCAGGTCACCATGGACATAATTTACCTGCGTGCACCCCTGGCCTTCCTTCTTCTCCCTCTTGTTGTGCTTGGGGTACCCACTGATGAACCCAACCTCGCAGAACCAGCCCCTGGTGCTTGCAAGCGCTGTTGTGACCCACTGGACTCTTCCACAGATGCCCCACCGCTCCCTCCCAACCACCAGCACTTGCCCTACCCAATGCCAGAGGTCCGTCCCTATATCAACATCACCATACTGAAGGGTAAGTGCCCATCCTGGCCCCGGGATGCCAAGGCCTGCTCAGGGACTGGCAGCACTGTGGTGGAGACGACAGCTGGGTTACTGGCATGCTGGTTATGCTAACAGACTGCCAGATGCCATCCTGAAGGGTATGTGCACGCACACACTGTGCTCAGGGTTTAGATTGATCAAGAGTAGCCTGGGGGGTGGGAAGTCAGTGCATATCTGTGCTGAGACCTCTGTGTCTCAGGATGCTGCCTGCTACCAGCTCTTCCTCTCGTGCTAGTAGAGGAGTCGCAGAGGCAGCCTCTTGCCAAGCTGTGAGGACACCTTCCTTGCCTTAGACTTCCAGAGTCCTGTAGTGCCTGAGGGAAGGAGCAGTCTCTATCCAACTGCAAAATAATCAGGTTTGGAGGGTGGGCATTGGCACCTGTGAAGGCTGTGGAGAAACCTTCTCCAACTCCATGGGTCACCAGCATTTTGGAGTGGGAAGAGGGCAAGGGGAGGCAGCAGCTATTTGCAAGCACCTCCAGGGTAACTGGCAGTGACCCCCAGCTTGTTCCACCCTGCTGTGGCTGGCTTGGCTAACAGGAAAAGGCTCCCTGTTTTAGATCAGCTCCTCCCTTCAGGGCTCCCCTTTTAGCCTTTGCTGCGGGCAAAAGCCTGTTCCCAGTTGGATCCTGCTCCACTCACTTATTGTTTCTCTGTGGTTCCTCTGGGCTAGCTCTGCAGATTTTCCCCCTTCCCTGCCCAGTCTGGAAATAGCTGCAATCCATCAAAGCTCAGAAGTGTGTCTAGGGCAGATAGAAGTCTGGATTAGAGTGGGGTGTTGCAGGGGGACCTGCAATACTGTGCAGGGGATGGAGAGGAGGAAAAGAACAAGGCACAAATTTGTGATGCTGCCACTTGTGCTGGAAGCTGCTCTGACCCCCATCTCTTCTCTCTATACACAAAGTATGTTCTGGTGCTGCTCTCTCTCTGTATTGATGCCTGCCCAAGTGTATAACAGGCAACACACAAGCCCCGGGGTAGAACTGCAGTATTAATTTTACAGGCTGCCCAAAGGATGCCAGTACTGTCAAAGTACCAGCCCTCTAACTTGCACTGTACTATCCACCAAGTCCAGCTTGGATTGTTTCCCTCTGACCCACCTGATTGTCCCTCTCTAGTCATATTCTCCCACAGGATTTAGCACTTCTTCTCCAGCCTACAGCAAGAACAGTGTGCACACTACATGGATAATACGATCATAGAAGTGGAGGGCAGGGGCTGTGGTGGAGGTAAAGGAGTATGGAGGAGGAAGAAGAGGTAAAGAGCCCTAGTGGTACTTTGCACTGCTGGACTCCCTCTCATGCTGAAGTCCCCTAAGGACAGGTCCTAGTGCCTCTGGCAAGGCCATATCATGTGGTGAGTAGGGGTTTCATAAAATAAGAGAGCCCAGTTGCACCCAGAGCTCTGCTAGCTCCTTTCCCATGAAGCGCAATGATATTGTGACCCTCAGGAGCAGTCCTTCTTCTGGCATTGCCCCATTCTTGAGCAATCCTCTGCCTCCTCATTAGGCTTTCTCACCACCACTTCTGCCTCTCCCTCTGGTATTGCACAGGAGTTGTGTCCTCTGCTTCCTCTTGTAGGAGAGAAAGGAGACCGGGGAGAGCCTGGGATGCCAGGGAAATGGGGCAAAGAAGGACCCCGAGGTGAGCGGGGTGCCCAGGGCCAGAAAGGCAGCAAAGGACAGATGGGCACAGCGGGAGACCCCTGCAAGCATCAGTATGCTGCCTTCTCCGTCGGTCGCAAGAAAGCACTGCACAGCAGTGAGGGCTTCCAGGTCTTGATCTTCGACACTGTCTTCGTCAACCTCTACAGCCACTTCGACATGTTCAATGGAAAATTCTACTGCTATGTAGGTGGACTTTACTATTTCAGCCTCAATGTCCACACCTGGAACTTCAAGGAGACTTACATGCACATCATGCACAATGAAGAAGAGGCAGTCATCTTGTATGCTCAACCCAGCGACCGCAGCATCATGCAGAGCCAGAGCCTCATGCTAGAGCTTCAGGAGAATGATGAGATCTGGGTGAGGCTCTACAAGCGGGAGCGGGAGAATGCCATTTACAGTGATGATGTTGATGTGTACATCACCTTCAGTGGGTACCTGGTCAAGCCCAGCCTTGACTAACTGCCTCTTCTCCTCCTTTTCCTTCTCCCTCTCTCTCTCTCTTTACTGCCCGCAACCACTGCAAATCACTTGGAAATGGGCCTGTCAAGTCTCAGGCACTGAGTGTGAAACTTGCCGCACTGGCTCCCACCTCACGCTCTCTTGTACCCAGGCCTGTATCTGTCCACTTACAGTGTGACACTGCCATCTCTCGCCCCTCACCTTGTGGCCCCAACTTAGGTTATTGGCTTCTTCTAAATCTGCCAGCTAACTGTGTCTGGCATTTGGGGTCCTAGAGCAAGGAAAGCTAAAGTGCTGCTCCTGGGGATGTGTCCCTCCTTGGGGCTTCATACAGAAAGGACTCCTGTAGAAAGGGCTAGAAAGTCCCTGCTGCCCAGGTGCATCCTGGCTCCTCTCTGTCCCAACTAGACATGCCAGTTTTGCAGCCTGCCACATGGCCTTAATGTCACCTCTTGCACCTGCACTCTGGAGAGTGGACTGGAGTCTGATAGCTTCCTGTAGCACAAGGAAGATGTAGGAGTGGTGAGAGACAATACTGTCTTTCCAAAAAGGGGACTGTTGACCTTCTGAAGTAAGCCATTGGCTTTCCTTAGACACCCTTCGGGGTCACAGAGTCTAGGTTGGCTATACAGTCTAGGCCTGGTGGGATTGTCTTCCTCTGCTCTAGCTCTTCAAAGAGATGAAGGGCCAGACCCTTTACTGATTCAATCTGCCATTGAATCAGTAGAGCCCACCACTCTATTCTCACTAGGGATCATAAGTACAGGACAAGAGAGAGACACAACCCTACCAAACCTCCCCTCCAAACCTCTCCTGGAATGCTACTTGGTCTCAGTTCTCCAGCTGTGGGAAGCTAGTCCAGACAGTGAACCCAAGTCTGCTCTCTTCATCGGCAGAGGTGCACCCATGCCTTTCCACTGGTATCAGCGGTCATCCTTAATACTTGCTGATGTGAGGGGAGAGTCAGGCCCTGGTTCCTGCGTGCCATTATGTTGTTCTCCTGAAGGTGGTTCTCCCACATTGGTATTGATGGACCACTGCTTCAGGACCTGAGCTGGAGGCTGTAAGGACAATTGCAGTTAAATCAGTTCCAAACCTGAGCAGGTTGGCACCTCTTTGCCTCTGTGATGGAAAAGAGATAGAGGTGAGACTACAGCACCTTGCCCCAGGGTTAAAAGCTTCCCTGCCACATGCTCTGTGCCCTTTTCTGTCAATCTCATCAGAGCAACTGAGAAAAATGTGGCTAAAACAAACCCTTACTATTCTTGTCAGGTTGGAGATGTTGCAGTGGGAAATGAATGCCAGCAGTAAAGTTTTCTAGTACCATTTGTACTGGTCTCACACTGCTCTCACTCACATCCCTCTGGGATTGCTACGGTCCTGGGGGGAGCAGGTGAGACTGACTCAGCACTTTGGGATATGTTGTGATGCTCCCACAAAGAGCAGTGCCAAGAGTTGTCTCTTTTTTAAGTCTCAGGAAAGGACAAGCAGGAGAAACTGTATTTCTCTTCTGCTCATCACTGATAATGAAGTCTTCTGACTTACCTAGCTTCTGCGGTCTCATGGTTAGCCATGGTCTCTGCCTATAGCACCTGGGACTACCAGAGCTATCCCATGGGAGATATGCATCATTATACAGGACTAGGTCTGGTACACTCAGCCCGGGATGGCAAAGGCACAGGTACCCAGGCTAAATATTAAAAAATTAACTTGAGAGAATTGCAGAATATTTTCTCACTCGTCCCGTTTACTTACCCTCCCTGCTTTGCTAAGGAAGCTGTACAGACTGTAAGGAGTTTGAGGCACTTTCTGCCTTGGATCCTCCCCATCACTGTCACTGAGGCAAAGGGTATAAAAACAAGGTTTCACTGAGGCAAAGCTGTTTTTTTCCCAGGGAAACATGTGATGATGGGATCATGGGAACTAAAGGAGACTGTGAGCTGCTTCTCCTCCCTTAGCAGGTCAAGTGTGTGGAATTGCACAGGATTTCAGGCAGTAGAGAGGAAGCAGTGTGCTGGAGGTGATGCTCAGGACTGAATCCCTTTCTCTTTTCCTCAACAGGCTGCAAACCCAGACATTGTCTATTTAAAGTGTATAGTGTCCCTGTGTCTTTCTGAAGAGAAGCAAGCCTCTCTAACACCAAATATCCACAGAAACAAGTTTCTTCTTCCTCCTTTTCTATTTGGTGTTTGAATGCCAGTCAGTGATAGGTCTCATGGCTACCCATGAGCATCTGGCTACCCGTGAGCAGCCAGATGGTGCCTGATGCACACAAGAGAGGAAGGCAGGGGGACCAAAGGGTATGTTTAACAGGCTTCTTGGTGCTAAACAAGATGGCAATCCCTTGGTGCTAAATCAGATTTCAGGAGTATTGGGTGCTTTCTGGAAGGTTAGTAGGCCGAGTTGTAATGTACTGTGGAATTAATGGTGCTTGTATGTTACAAAACCAAACAAACTCCAAGAACTTTTGTATATATGTATTTTTTTTCAGTGGTATTAAACTTTTTCCCTGGTTGTTTTGCACTTAGATCTGCTTTTTCCTCCCAACCTATTCCTTCTATCTCTGGTTATCTCCAAATAGTGCAATAGAAAAGACACAGACCTGAAAGAGACAGGTGAAAAATCTGACTCCGTTCTGAAACTTCCCTGGGCAATTCTTGGCAATCTTCTTTCTGTTTCCTTTGTGGGGAACAATAACTTTACAGCTATTTACTACTTTGACACTTCTAATTATGACAACCCTCTCCTCTCTGCTGGGAAAGCTTTAAGCAAATTCAAGGAATGATTCTTTGGAAATTACCAAACAAACAGGACAACACAATGGGTTGTAGGATTAGGCTTCAAGTACTTAACTAATTCTATTGAGGAAGGCTGGGCTAATGCTGGACTTCTCTTAAGGGGGATTGGCCCCTTTATCTTGTGAAATTTTTAGCACATCCTTCTGTGAGGTACTTTAGTAAGCATGTGTGTTTTCTGTTTTCCCTGTGGTGTTTCTCTTTTCCCTGCCAAGAGGTAAAAGCCAGGAAGTACAGATGTAAGAGGGACATTAAACTGTTGACTAGACACTTGTGCTTGCCAACAATGGGGTGGGTGGTAGTTCCAGAGTTAAGCTGGACACACATTTTTGGAAGAACTGTGTGTGATGGGGAAGGCTTGAGGTTTAGGTCAGAGGTGGAAAGACAAGTGGTGATTGCCCATAAAGTTGAGAAAAATGGGAAGACATGAGGGGGGAGTGGAGACTTGGAGGCTTGAGTGGATTATTTAGGAGCGGTAGAGTCCTAAGGAGGTCTATCAAGATCTCAAGCATAATCATACTGATCCTTACAGACCTCTTTGGTCTTGTGTCAGGCCCAGAGCTAGGACTATATATATCCTAGTAAATGTGATACTGTCAGATGGGGAGCCCAGCCTTCTTTGGGTTTTTTATTTACTTCTGAGGAAGCAGATAGAAATGTGTCCTCAGGAAGTGCATGTTCCCAGCCCGTTGAGGTGAGATGCTGGTAGATTGGAGGTGTCTTTGTCACACTTACAAAAGGTGAGGAGTGAGGGAGGAGGGAGGAGCGGAAACGTGTAGCCAGACCTTCTAGAAAAGTTTTCTATAATTCAGTCCTTCAGCCTGCCCACTTGGAGTGGAAAGTGCTGCCTGAAGAGTCTCTTCAGGCAAATCTCTTGGGGCTAAGATGCATGCATGACAAGTGGAGTCTGTAGCCGGTGCCACCCATCACACTGTGAATGCCCGGCTGTGCAGTTGCCATAGGTGAGGTTCAGCTTAGGCAAGGTGGACCCTGCAATGCTGTTGAAGGAACAAGGGCTAGACTTGGTCACACCAGCCCGGCTGCCCTGCCAGTGGGTGCAGCCACGCCCTGATGGCTGCGATACCTCCAGTCACCTCATTCACCCCAGGGCTGGGTCCTTTTCCGTGCAATGGGGCTTCCCTGTGGTATGTGAGTCTAGGATTGGTGACAGCCAGCACCTCTCTACTAGGCAAAGCAAGAAGAATCCTCTGGAGTGGGCAGCTACAGCACTGTACTTGGGGACATGCCTCTCTTTTCCCCTGAAAGACAAGCCCAAGCTCTGCTCCAGAGCTCTGCAAAGGGTTCTGCGGCCACATCTCAAGCTTGTTCATGGTATGTGCTAAGGGTTTGGCCCTTTAAACTGGCTTCCTGCGGGTTTGTGGTCTTGCAGGTATGAAAGGCAGGGAGGGGAGGAGTGGGAAAGGAGGTAAAGGGCAGGATATGGTGCTGTCTCTGGGGAAGGAAATGTGTTTTGGGGCCAGCTCAGGAGAAGCTGAAGGCCCTGTGATATCTTCTTGCCCTGTGATAGCTGTGGGAAAGGGGAAGAGAGAAGCAGGGCAAGAAAAGGGGCATAAAAAGAGACCTTTGACCATGCTGCAGGCACTCAGATGGACTCAAGGTACACATGCCTGCACCCAAAGTGCTAGAGGGGGCAGGGGTGCAGCATGGCAGGATCTGGCTCTGCATCTCCCCAGAGACTTTGTCAAGGGTGGGCCCAGCAGATGCCTGCCGACCCCCTGCCTCCCTCCATCCTGTGCATTGCAGCTGGATGCCATCAATGGGTCAAACCTGTCCCAGACCCTCTATTTCTCACCTTCCTTTTCCCATTGCTGGCTGAGAGCTGCTGTTGGGCCCAAAGGGCCCATGGCTGCGTGGGTGATGGGGCACAGCTGCATTGCCGAGGGCCGTTGTTCCACTGCCTTGCATTGCATGGCTCTCTTCTGACCACAGTGGGTCCATGTGCCATTTTCCACAGTGGGAAAATGGGCAATTGCTGAGACTCAGAGGTCAGCTCGGTGCCATGCTCTGCTATGACACCCACACATGTATGCACACACACATATCAGCCCCATATGGACATCTCTCACCTTCCTGCCAACGGAAACTGTTGCCCTTTGCAAGCCTGGCTCGCTCTGAAGATGCTATCAGGAGGTGTGTAGAGGGAGGCTGAGGCTCCAGGCCTTGTCAGTACAAGCACAACTCCCTCACCTCATGACGTGCTTCCCTCCTTCTCCTACAAGCCCTCTGTGATCTCTCTCCCCACAGTTATACAATGGTGAGTGCCAGGGCAGAAGGTTTAAATCAAAGGCTTTTGACAGTTTCTCAACCCACAGACCAGCCCCATTTCTTGAGTTTGTCACTTAACTCACAAATGACCAGGGAATTATTGCAAAATCTCACACCTTTCCCAGCCTCTGTTTGCAATGACTAAGATAGGAGGGAGCAGGATGGAGAGCTCTTGGGTTGGAGAAGCTAAGGAGTAGGGGGTTCCCCATCCACCTGGGAAGGCTGGGAATCCAGCTTCGGGTGAGTTAGAGGTGGGTGGCTGGATTGTTTCTTGATTCACTTTAACCTACTTGCATCCATCCCTTCAAGAAACGAGGCTGACCTGCATCAACCTCAAAGCTGCAGAGGTGCATCAACTGCCAGGGATCCCAGGCCACGCAAACTGCAATGCATCTCTGAGGTGGGAGATATGTCCAAGCCTCACTGGTTGCTACTGGGGGCAGTTGCAATGTTTCAAAGTAGCCAGGGGAAGGAAATGCCCAGAGAGAGGAAGGAGGACAACAGGTCTCCTGTCTAACTGATACCCACCTTGCAGGCATCATTTTCACTGTTCTGGTCCCCTGCTCTAAAGTCCTGACCGCTCTCCAGTTGTTTGACATAAAAGTGTCCTAGTGGTAGACTTGGGCAAACATCTTCCATGGGGTGCCTGAGGCTCACTGCATTCTCCTGCTTGCCCCACAAGTGCTTTTCTGAGCTCATGGCATTCTCCCATTTGCCCCTACACACACCTTTTTTCCCCCCGTGTCCTCAATTCTTCCTCTGAAGTAGCAGAATGGAGCAAAGCACTAGAAAGGACTTTCCAGGCAACCAAACCCTGTCCCCTGCAGCCACAGGCAGCAATTCAGCAGATCTTTTGGGCCAAGGGCCCACAGGATTACCATTACCACAGTCCAAAACACCTCCCAAGGCCTTGCTTTGCCTGACTCCCAGGTCTCTCTATGTGGTATGCTGGTGGCATTGTTTGACTCTTTATAAGACTTATGCAGGCTTTTACAATTGTTCCTTGTCCAATTGTACCACATTTCAAGCTTGGTGCCGCAAGGCTTTGAAAAGTTTTTTTGAAATTCCATTTGTCCATGATATGTCAGAATCTGAAGCACTCCCCTAACCCTAGGACAGGTTTGTTTCTCCTCCTCTATCCCTGACCCTGCCAGCTGTGGAGGCAGAACAGCTATGCCTTTATTGCAGTGGCTAGACCAGGCAGGGACAGTGGTGTTTTGGGTCAGCCTGACTCTCTTGTCCTGCAGGGTGGCAACCTGAGCTCTGGGGAAATAGAGAGAGGATCACTGGATCGCCTTATTTTTTTTCTACTCCCCCCTCCTTTAAACTCCTGTGCCAGCCCTCCTCACCATTGTGAAGCACTGTGCAGAGAGTTCTCTGAGTGCAAAGTGCAGGGGAAGCGGTGGGAGGGTCAGGTGAGGACTGAGAAGGGTGAGAGGAAAAGGTCAGTGACGCAAGCCCGATGTGATGGCTCTCAGCTGAGCTGCTCTGCTGTTTGTCCGTGGTGCGCTATTTCTGCTCAGCAACAATTCACACATCTGGGGACCACAACTCCTTCCACCGCCCACGCTCTTCCTCCCCCCTCATGGGGGCTGAGGCAGGGGAGGGGGGAAGGAGGGAGAGCTACTGCACCAGGCTGCCAGCATAATTTCCAAGACCGAAGGGGAAAAAAATCCCCGAGCAGTCCTTTTCAACAACTGCCTTCACTCTGGTCACTGAGCATCTCCAATGAAGGAACCTGCTGCCCGCAAAGGAGGTGGGTTGAATAGGACAAAAGGGAGGGATCCTTTCTCTTGGGGTGCCAGGAAGGTCAGCACAGAGGAACTGTACTGATGACCTCGTCCTTGAAACATAAAAGCAACAGTGCAAGTTTCCCCTTAAAATTAAGGTCTCAACTGGGTAGACCATGGCTAAGGGAAGGGACCCTGATGCCTGTGGACACGTGTTGTCCTTGGCCTGTTTCCAGGGTAAGCATTAGAGTGGAGCCAAGCTCTTGATCCTCTTGGTGTTTCCCCACTTGGCTGCAGCTGTGTGTGCGTGCGTGCGTGTGCGCATGTTTATGTGCACGAATGTATGCACAGGTGCAGGCAGAGGGCATTCCCCCCAATGCCTTCTCCACATCCTGCTCCCAACTGTGGGGCACAGCACTCACAAATAGCCTAAAATAGCCCTCCTAGCCCCGTGCTGGCTGCAAGGGCTGCAGTTGCTCTTTTGAGCTGCAGGGAGCGGGAGGATGAAACTATGAACTGCTTCAATGCTCTGTGCCCTTTCCTGCTTCTTATGCAGGAGGTGCTGGAGCAACAGGGAATGGTGATATTCAGAAGGGCATTCCCCTCTTGTCTATGCATGCCACTCTTAAGAACAGAAGAGGAGGAAAGTGACACATTGGTCTTGTTTTTCTTTTAAGGAACAAAGTCCCATTTCCCCTGAGACCTCCACATCCCCTTTCCCAAATACAGGTGCAGTCAATAGGGTAGATGTGGTGAGTTGTGGCTTTGTGTTTATAGCAACGAACCTGAAATGTCTCACATATAAAGGGCTCTGTGTCACATCTCTCAAGGAGCACCTTCAGGCTCCTCAGAGGCCACGGTGGGAAAATAGTAATTTTCACAGTGCTTGTTTTTTCTCCAAATGGTGGTCTTGCAGTGTTCACCAGCATCTGGTTAGTAGTCTCCAGTAACAAGCAGCCTTTCCTACTCCAACCCCCCCATCCAGAAAATGGGCTCTTCAATTGCATGCAACCATACCCAAAAACCTTGTCAAGCTGCAGAGCCTCTCTGGTATAGGCAGTTCATCTCAGAGGAGGGCTCCCTATGAGGAAAAGTTCTCAGAGGAGCAAGCCCAGAGCTGAAACGCTGACAGAAGTAGGTTCTCAAAAGGGATGAGGAGCCCTTTGGGCTGACCTGTTTTACAAGGCAATACATCACTTGCGGGAGTGAAGTGAACTCAAGTCTTTGGGTCAGGTCATGGACCTGGACTTCACCCTTCCCTTCCATTCCTTCCATCCAGGCACCCTGGTTGTGGCCACTGCCTTTCTCATCATATCTTCTGCCTCCCAGGGTGGGGAAGAAAGAGTAAAGTGCTCACGAGCAGCAATGTTAGAGGGGCAAATGAGGGAGGGGGTCCGAACCTTGGAAACCACAGAGCAGGGAAAAAAATGGCTCTCCTGACTGAGGCCAGGGGAGAGACAGGAGCACCAAGCTGTGGGGAGACAGGCAGCTGCATCCAAACAAGTAATTTCTGTTCAGGCATTTTAATGACATGAAAGATAATAATTACCATAGTCACAAATCAGCAACCCCCAAAGGGCGTAAGGGGGAGCAGGAGGTTGGACTTTGGATAATCATGACATCATCAAGCATATTTTAAAACAAAATCAACAATCTAATTAACTCCCTTTCTAGAAACTGCTCAGGCACAGAGATGAAGAAAATGGAGAAGCAAGGAGAGCTCTGAGCAGAATGGGGGTGGTGGTTGTAATGATTTTTTCCTCTTGAGAAGGAAGGGAAATGTGATTAAATTGGGAGCAAGCCTCACTAATCAAAGCACCTGAGGGTTTATTCCCAAGAATCTCCTTGCAGTATCATGTCTTGCCTTCAAGCAATTTTCAATGTACAATAAATCTCTGAATTCTTCTTAATTTATTAGGTCTGGAAGCTGTCATTGCTTCATATTAGGCTTGTCAAACATTCGCACACAAGCCCTCTAACTTTAAATAGAGAGAGATGTAACACATTGCTAGGCTACAAAACAGAGCAGGGCTTTATCTTTCCAAGACTGCCCAGGTAACAAGGTAATAATTTCCCTCAAGGACAAGAGCAGTTGCTGGTGCTGAATAGCAAATTGGCCAGCATTCAGCTCATTATCTTGCTCAGGCACAGATTTGGTGTAAGGCTGGTCTCTGAACCCAGTGCTGCCCTCCTGTAGATCATATAAGTTGCACAGGCACTAGGTCTTCAATAGAGGTCTGTCATCAAGTTCAGTAGGCACTCTGGCTGTGCATCTTCAGCATTCAGGGCCAGGGGAACTCTCAGGGACTTTGCATATGTATGTTTTAATACTAGAAGTCAATAATGTCCCTATAGACCTGAGCAGTGGACACCTGCAGGTGCAGGATTTGGTGCCTGGTCTGTGAATCTCAGTTCTTGAAGAAGATGGGAAGATGTCCTTTATGCCCCTTTCTCTGCTGTGGAAATTGAGATGCAGAGAGGATGTGGGAGCTTTACAAATATGTCAATAGTCCCATGGGTACACCACCTTCCTTCCAGTTCACACTGGTGAGTTTTCCATTGCAGGTGTGCTAGGCTAAGACCATCTGCATACCCAGATGCCATGATTCAGCTGACAGAGAGCACTTGCCACACTGCTTTGGCTCAAATGCGTGCTGTGCCTTACACACTATGTCCACAGGCTCAGACAGGGCATAGATACTGGCCTTCCTTCATGTTGCTGAGCCCAGGGGTACAGAGGAGTACAGAGTGCCTGGCCCAGGGTGAGAGACCAGGTCTTCACTGAGTTTTCCCTGGGGAGGGACTCCAGGTCTGAGCTGCCCTTGTGGCACCACAAGCACCCATTGGGGAGCAGGAATCCACACCTAGGAGCTCTCTTAAGCCTTGAGCCTGCTGCTTGGGCTCCAGCCCTTCAGACCAAAGTCCTGACACTGTCTAGTTCTACCCAAACATAACAAGGAGCCAGGGCTCAGGTCTTGAATGGGGGCATCTCGTGACTGTCCCGTGCTCATGCTTATGAGTTCATAGTTATGTGTTTGCAGCCAGGCAGGCTAAGAGTGAAACTGTTTGAAAATAGCATGCTTCCCCTCCCACCCTTGTTTCCCCACTTCTCTGGGCCTGTGACCATCACTGGCAGGGAGTGAAAGTGAACACCTCCTCCACCCCCTCCCACCTGTGGCCCCAAACTTGCCTCGGTGAGAGTGCCTGCAAATGCCTCAGCTTCCTATCCCTTTTATCCATGTTCTGCCTTAGCATGCAGGGCTAGGGAATCCCTGCTTTCGAACAGTTTGTGTATTTCTATGTATATTTGATGTCTTCTGCTTTTATCAGGCTGATCTATCAGGACACTCTCTGTGTGACAGGAGTTGGAAGGGAAGAAAGGCAGTAATATCATCTGCTGTGTATGTGGGCTTAATGCTTGCTGCCCAGCATGGTTACCCCATTGAGGTACCTGATCCCAGAACTTAAACTCCATTGCTTAAATGCCTCTCCGCTTAAACACAGTGATGGAAATTAACCTGAGGGCAGCATTTAGCCTATAGCAGCAATATCCCTAGGGATGGTGGAGCAGGATGAAAAAAAATATCTTGACCCTTTAACGTTGGCTCAATATTGCCATTTTGATACAAAGCAAAGCCTCTTTTAGACTGGTAATGTGAACAAATTCAATAAAGATCTCACTGATAGACTAAAAAGTGGTTCCCCACAGCACCATTTTTACAGACTTCTTTCAGAGTAGAACCACAATTTAAGGGGAAAATAACGGCAGATGTAGAACAATGTCATAGGTTTGAGAAGTGCACGTATACGAACAGCAGGAAATTCAATGTAAAGGTTATAGTTAAAACAACATTATTTGGAAAGTACCAAAAATAACCTACAGGGCATCTAGAGATCTTCACAGTGTATCCTCTCAGGAGCTGAACTTTGGTGGCCATCAGGGCATCTGCCCTCATCCCCTCACCTCCTGCTGGCTCTGCACCCTTCCCACTGCTCCACCTCAGGGCACCATGGGGACAGGACACTGAGATGGATCTACTGAGCCCTCCACTGGGCTTGGCCCTGCTGAGCTGGGTGGTTTGTAAACCACAGGCAAGGCATCCCAGTTAACCTGGGACTCTAGTCCCAGATGAGAGCCAGCAAAGGGAAGGGATGTGGCTAACCTAATGACAGCTAATGAGTTGATGAATCATAGGATAATTTGACACCACGCAATACTTTTGTGCTTCACACTTCTTCACTCACTCTGTTCTGTTCACCTCTGCCATTCTGCAGAGACTCTCAGTGGACACGCAACTGAAAACGAGAAGTTTGAGCAGCAGTGCTCTTCTCTAATGAAAGCAGAGCGAAAAAGATAAGCCTGTGCATAAGCACCTGCCCCAGCCTTGAGGATTTTTAAAACCTACATTGACCCTGAAACACCGATCTGGCCCAAACAACGCCTTTTACCAAACCTCCAATGCCACACTTTTACCTGCTGCTTTAACACTGAACAACAATGCTGCCTAGTGAGTTCACCCATCTCAGTCACCATTATGGGAACAGGAAGGTAATCACAAGAACACCTCGCATGTGTCGCTGATGGTGTGGTTTTGTTTAGCTTCTCACATTATAAATGGCACTACTCCTAACAATGTCAGTGTAAAAGAGATAAAAAGTGCCAAATTCTCAGTAGCAGGACATCCTGGGCAATCAAGTCTGAAAACTGTGCTGACAGCAAGTGTATTTATCTGTATCAGATGGGGTCTGGACTCAATCATGGTATCATGCCTGTGTAGGAAACCCTCTCTTACTTATGCGACGCAGTCTTTGATATAGTACATTTTAAACTGTGTTTACAATGGAAATTAAACATGCTGAGGCAGTCTGTGTCTCCATGCATTGGTGTTTGGCTGTTTGCTAGCTGATCTGTCAGACCATTCCCCTTCCCTTCACAATTTTGGAAAAGCCAATCAATTCCAGTCACACTTGTCAAAGAAGTATATCTCTTACTACTGTTAAGCAAAGGTGGCTGGATAGAGGAGAGCTGGCTCTCCGTTAGGACCCTCATTGGGAAAGTCTTAAATGTGACATCAGTCCGTACTAGATATCAAAAAAATCTTCCTGAGAATCTATTGTAGAGACCCAGATCTAGAAAAAACAGTCTCTAGTGAATTGGCTGACCAGATAAATCTTTGTTTTCAACTGTAGTGGGCAATTATCTTCTCTAGGGACTAACTACATGTTAAGTTTTCCTCTTCCACTATTTCAGGTAGCACAGTGCACAACCAACCTCATCTGATTTTTATGCATTAAAAAAAGGGGAAAAAAAGGGAAAAAAGGGAATCAGCGGGATTTTTTCCCCCTTGGTAAGCTGAACAATAAAAAATGGGTGCTTTGTGTTCTTGCTTTCCCAAAGTGATCTCTGGTCTGAAGCAAGGTGCAGATTTCTCAGTCTGAAGGACAAATGAGAAAAATGATGGTTAATATGACTAATGCATTGCAGCTGCAGAGGTGGTGATACCAAGAAGTTACTCACATAGCACTTCATTGCTTCAGCTCAGGACTTATGTGCCAGGCTAACCTGCTTTCATTTGAAGGGTTCCTGGGAAAGGTGGGCTGTGCCCTCGTGATACATACCATCACAGCTCTACCCTCACCCTAGAGGTGCAACTACCACAGTCAGTGATTACCAGAGCAGGAGTGCATACAGCCTGTCCTCTCCCCTGCTCCTCTTCAACAGAGGCTGGCTGGTCAGGTTCCCCAGTTGCCCTCACAAAGGGTGACCATTACAGGAGTCTTCAGATCACTAGCAAGAGCATCCAAATGACACCTCTCAGACTTCTGGTCTATGTTATATGTGGTGAGGAAAGGCGTTGCACTCCAGACT
>VZTV01008354.1:7113-37723 GCA_013400875.1 Anhinga rufa
AGCCCGGGGAAGCGCGGCGCCGCCGCCGGGGTTCGCGGCAGCTTTTGGCGAGGCGCGGAGCGGAGCGGGGGGGGAGCGGCACAAAAGGGAAGGACGGAGGGAAAGTCCCTCCCACGCCCCCCTCCCCCAAGTTTATGATGGGGGTCCGGAGGAGCAGCTCTGCTCCGCAGCAACCGCTCGCCTGCTGAAAACTTGCTGCTCCGCTTTTTGGGTAAAGTTGATGCTTATTGTGTCTTTTCATTGTGCTTTTTGTTTTCTTTTTTTTTTCCTCTTCTCCCGCTTTTGTCGGAGGTGCCCTGCGCCGGGGGGGGGCGGGGGGGGGTAGAAATTTTGTGAGGCGCTCTCCTCGCAGAAGGGGTGCCCGGGGGGGTCCCGTCCCGTGTGTGTGTCCCCCCCGCCCCCGCAGGTGAGCGGGGCGGCTGCGGCCACGCGTGTCTCTGTGTCTGTCTGTGAGCGTGTGTGTCCGTCCGGTGCGAGCCCCCCCGGCCCAGACCCCGCCGGGACCGGGCTCGGGGCCGTGCCTCCACGGCCATTGTGTTTTCCCGGGGGCTGCGGTGACAGTCGCAGCCCGGGGCCGCTGCCGGGACCGCCTTGCCCCGGGTCCCGGAGGACAGCCGGGGTCCCCAAAGCCAGCAGGGAGTTTGTCTTTTTAAAAAAAAATTAAGTTCCCCCCCCCGCCTTGCCACCCCCCCCCGGGAGGGGCAATCTTTCGGCAAGTATATTTGCTGAGGAATTTAAAAAATTCCCCGCTGCAACTTGATCCCTGTGTGATGAGGAGCGGCTTGGAGAGACCCGGACTCCAATCCTATTAAGGACTTAGAGAGTTGAGAGTTTTTCCCCCGGACTCGGTGGCTTTAAAACAATCAGGGAGGCGGGGAGGGAGATGGGCTCATCCAGATGCCTTTTCTCCTTCAAGTGATTGCCATCATTTCCTGGGAAACCTGACTTTTCCAGCGCAGGGGCTTAGGATGGCTCACCAGCGGTCCTGCCGCTGGCCCTGCTGCCGGCTTTTCCGACGGTTCCGGGATTTTCTTTTTATACATATCTTTTTTTTTTTCTTTGAATTTTTATTTTGCTGACCTGGAGCCTGGGCTTCAAAACTTCCCGGGCCGGGGCTGCGCCTCTGCCGCGGGTGCGGTGCGGTGCGGTGCGGTGCGCCCAGCCGTGCCCCCCGCGGGAGCGGGGCCGGGGCCGCCTTGGCCTCCCGCTACACGCGTGCGGGTGAGCGAACGTCCAGGCGCGGGGCTCGCTCGGCTGAGCCGGCGGAACTTGTGCCTTCCTGTAGATGCCCTCGTATTTCATACGGCTCCAGGTAGTGGAAGCCTGTATGCCCACCTTTGTGCATATAGGAGTTAGGATTTTTTTGGAGTATCGTGTTTATATTTTCATGGCATAGGTAAAGGGACTAGTTGTAAAACTTTGTCCACCCCCTCCCAATCCCCTTCACTTTCTTTTTTTTTTTTTTTTTTTTTTTTTTTTTTGCGACTGAGGCTCTTGGGATGTACAAGAATTTGAAAGTAAACGTTTGACTAGCATGCTGCATAAAGCAGCATTTAAACAAATATTGTATTGGCATGCACTGTGGAGTTGGTGCCAAAAAAGTAAAGTAAATAAGCCATGAAATTCAAAATATACAGAAGTGGAATAGACGGATTTGTTATAAGACTTGCTGATTTCATCTGTTTGTTCTAGCTACCTTGCTTTAAAAAAAAAAAGGTTTGGGGTTTGTGTGGTTTTGTTTTTTTTTTAGTTCTCAACCTAATTCACTTAACTTCACTAGAAAAGAAACTACATTCACCTGGAAAAGGGTATCCTGCTAAATAATTGTTTATGCTCCTGGGATGTTTGAAATGCACGGTAATTGCTGCACAGAGCAGCTACAGTTGGTGAATTGGTTTGATTCAACTTTTCTGATGGGTGGATATGGTAATTTGTATCTTGGCTGGAACTTCAGGAAATGTTGACACCTGTCAAACTTTGAATTGCAATAAAAATGTCATATTGAACGTTATTGCAAAACTGACAACTTTTAAGAAGTGAATGAAATTCATTATGGCTTTTCCACTGTAAACAACTCTTAGAAATTTGTCATTTGATTGAAAACATGACCTATCTGTAGCACTGAAAAGTGCCTGATCCACTGCAGATGAACTGTTAGTCTACAGGTATGTGCATATCCAAGCCTCTGGTGTATGTTTGTGAAAGAACTAATCTTTAAAGCAAGGTGAGTAAGATTCGCTTGATCTTGAATGTTATTGCTTAAAGTATGTGACTTGAAGTGCCCAGAAACACAACTGCTGCTCTTCAAAGACAAACAGGTCTCGAGGACTGTTTCCAACTTCCTTTCAATGTCTTTTTTTCAGTGTGTCAAAGGGGATGTATACAGATGGACAAATACTGTTTGTGTTAGGTCATTCATTTAGAGAAAAATTAGAGCCATAGAAGAATTTGAACTAGATGCATATGCCAGTATAAATCTAGTATAATTTCATTGAAGCTACTCCAGTTTATACTTTAATAAAAAAACCCGGGACCTGACCTCAGATATCCAATACACAGCAGCCTGCATCCCCTAATCTCACACCAAACACTAAGTCACATTTAGAAAAGGCAGCCTTTTTGCGGCATGTATATAACGACCAGGATTTTTGGCATTGTTTTGAAAACCACTTTAAACTTTTATGGCAAATAACAATTTTTGACTATGGTTTCTGCAGTTCTAATGACCTTAAAGGTTTATACCACAACTTCCCTTTCAGTGACACATTTCTATAGAAGCTGTACAGGCTCTGGGGCTATCTGATCAGCTGTATAGGGGAAGGGTTATGTGATCACTATAGCATTGTATAACTTGAAAATATGTTTTTCATGATCCTGATACTTTACTTCTGTTCAGAGAGTTTGACTTTTTCTAATGAGTTTTCCAGTCCTATGGCCCTGTCTTTTTTGTGTAAGGATAGGGTAGAGTATCTGACCTAACATCAATAGCGTTATCCTCGTTCTCAGCGTGTAAGTACAGAGGACACTTGGTTAACTGCCTCCTCCTGGTTTTGGTGGCCTACTGTAAGCCAGTTGTTTGCCCTGTAGTCTGAAAGGTACACAGATACTTCATGCTTTTGTACTCTGAGAAGTGCTCTGTTCATAGTGAAGTTTCCAGTCCAGATTAGCAAAGGCAGTGGATTCAGTAAGCAGTCACCAAAATCTGTATGTATTTGTGCAGCAAACACCTATCTAGTGCCCCATCACAAAGCCTCCACTTAATAATCTGACCAAGGATTTCAAGGCAGTAAGTTTTTTCAAAGAAGCTACTTAGGAACATTAGATGTGACTATAGCATCAAACTAATTAGTTGCCACTCCATTTCTATGAAGCTTCCAGGGCTTCATAGAAATGCGATATTTGCACTTCTCACTTGCTGCTGAGGCATTGAGGTTAAGCAGTCTCTGCTTTTTGTCTGTTTTTTTTACTGATGGGAAAGATTCCAGGGCATTGTTCGAAAGCTGTGCAACCCCCTTATATACCTGGGTAAATATTTTAAACAGTTGCGCATTTGGACAACTTCCTACAAAGCAATAAGTGGTATTTAGGGTTTGCTTCAGCTCTGTTCCCAGGACCCTTTTAAAGAAAAGCAAAACAACAGGAGGTATTTGGGAATTAATTAGAACAACACTAAGTAAAATAATAGCAAAGAATTACTTGCAGTATGAATGATGATGAGAAGGCATTGTGTTAGGAGGTAAATAATACATACGTGCCTGTGCGTCTCTATGTATACCTATACATACACACACATTATGTGTGTATGCGTGTTATACGTACAATTCTTGACCCACGTATACAGCTGATTCCATACATGTGCAACTTCTAGAAATAAACTGTTATTTGGTGTACAAGTAATGAGAATTGGACCTTGCATGGCAATCTTGGTAGTTCAAGAGGCAGAATTGCAGGCTTGTCTTGTGAACTAGTGACTGGATTGGAAATACTGGGCAATCAGGTCTAATATTCTGCAGGCCAGCTCCAGTTGGAATTGAACACATTAGATGTGTATACTCCAGGAGAGGCCACAGAACTTTTCTTCATTCAGACTTGCCTACTGTAAAACCGCACCCCATAACCTTTAACTTCTTGTAAACAAAACCAAACCAGATACATAAAAGCTGAAATTCAGTGCACCAAGGGAACAGGAATGTTGTTGTCCTGTAATTCAAAAGTTCAGAGCTGTAAAAGTTATTTGGGATTCGTGAATATTCAGTACCACTGAAAAAGAGGCCATGGTGCCTGGAAGTGGTCACCCAAATTAGAAAACATTTGAAAATAGGCTCCTTCGAGCCCCTATTGTAATGAGTGGAAGCATTTCTGGTACTGTCATGGGCATGGCTGCCCAAAGACATCAGTCACCGGTGAATCTTTTCTCATCATTTCACAATTATTTGCGATTGGCTGTCACCTTTCTGCGATTATAAATATGCCAAGAGGAAACAATACAAATTAGAACTGTAGGTACCAGGATCTTTGTACTGGATGTATTTCTTTTTATTTTCTAAGTGTCCTTTTTCATATGAAAAGAGTTTAGCAGCTTTATCCTTATTCAAGTCTTTTCTTTTTGTATCTGCTGGGGAGAAAACCATTAATTTTAAGGAATGGTGAGAGTAAGCCTTAAGCTGTCTTTGACATTTTAGTTTAACTTGAATAGGTTAATTTTTTTTTTTTTAAAGAAAACAAGTTGGTGGGAAGTGTGTTTTAACTGTGAGCGCCCGATTTCGACTATTAGCATAAGAAAAAAAGTTTTAGTGCATTTACTATTGTATTGAATGAAGAGTTCCAACAGTCAGGGAAAAGAAAGTAAAAGGCTGTAAAGAAATGATGGTCTATTCAGATTATTCAGCAGCCCGAAGCTCTGGTCATCTGCCTCTGAAATCTGTGATCGGGATATCACTTTTATCTTCCTGTGCCTTTCTCTCGCCTTTTTCACATGTTCACTTTTGTCAAGGTTTATTGATCACGTTTTCTTCTCTGCAAATCTGTGGAAAATTTAATGAACCAAAAACAACAGAGAAATAAAAGGAACTTTTTATTCATTAGCACTAGATTGAATTTTGTTCTATAGTCACTGCCCTCTTGCCTCCCATGTGCGTCATTGTGTCACTCCTGCAGCACTTACAGTACATACAGTGGGGATGGCCGCATTTAATTCTCTTCCAGGGAAAAGTTTGTTTAATGTTGTGATTTCATGGCAGATCCAGCCCTGCTGCTTGTCTCTTCTTCTCTGCCCTACTGACATTCAGATTCTTGACTGTGGCTCTTCTGCTGCTAAATACCTTAAAGTGTGTATTCTGCAGAGCATTTACCTCTTCAAGAATGAAATGTATTTGCTGCCTAGCAATTAAACCCAAATTTAAATGATTGCAGATTAGTAGTAGTTATTTACAATCCTGATTGTTTTGGTGCTATGATCCTTGTTCATTACACATCTGCTTTGCCATGGTGCTGCCCCAGAGCGCTTTGTGATGCAAATGCTTTTGTTAACTTACAAATAGTTTCAGTATCTAGATCATCTCAGGTGACATACTTAAGTCTCTTCTTTTTTCCCAGATGGACTTAAAAAGCTGTAATTAAATGTGGCTTCCAGTATGATTAAGCTTTGCTAACATTTTCCATGGAACGCTTTACTTGAACTCTGGCACTTTCTGATCCTGTCACTGGAAGATTTTTCAATAAAGGCCCTTTTTAACATTAATTTCATTTCATTTAGTGCAGCTTGTAAGTGTAGGGAAATGAGTTAAAATGGAGCGTATATCTGCCAGAGAGATTTCTTGGGTGTTTCTTGATTCCAGAGAACTTCACTGCTACTCTGTGTTAAATGCTAAGGCGTAAATCCCAGGGGAAGGAAAACCACAGTTCTGTAGGATAGTCCCTAATACTCCTGTAATAAGTAGTACCATCAATGCTGATACTTTTAAGGGATGAGCTAAAAGCGACAAAAGGGCATCCGTACTTGAGCTTGTAATTTCAGCTACAGTGATGGCACATCTATGACTACATCTGGTTTTCTGTGCACTGAGGGAGTCTCTGTTCTGTAGGAATACACAACTGCAGTCTTAAACTGCCTCTAAATCTAGAGGAAGGACTTTTTGCCCAGCAGAATGAACCATGCTGGGAAAATCTGGGCTCCTGTTTAAAAAAAAAAAAAAGTAATAAAAAAAGTCTTCTATCCCCTGTGAAATGTGGGATTTTACTGTAGATAATTCATTTAAATGAAACTGAAGAAATCCCTCCAGAGGAGCATGCCTTCTCTGGGATGCTCTGCTGCACAGCGGAAGCCAGTGTGGGTCCAGCCCCTCGGTGACGAGCACCCTGCGGTCACAGTCCCTCACCCCTGCCATGAGGTGCCAAGTACGCTCGGCGGGGGATCCTCCCCAGGATCTGCAAGGGATGGTCAACTGCACAGTTTAATTCCTGCAGTAGCAGTGGAAAAACTTCCAGTGTTACAAATGCAATTCAGATGAGTAGGAGATGCTGTAATATCACAGCGCTGTGGCTTATATTCATCACTGGGAGATTTAAATATCCAACCTCTGGAAGTTAAATCCTTTTTTTCTTTAAATGTCCTATTATTTAGTGTTTATATTCCCTTGGAGCAAGTGGATCACCTGGAAGTTGTCTAGCACTGTGTTAAGTGGTTTGATTTGGTTACTAAAATTCCTTGAAAAACCCTTGAAAACATCCCACCATTTTTTTTTTCAGGTTGGAAAGCAGTATCCCTAGCTAAAATCAGTATATTGCTCCTCTCCATACTGACCTGTGCAGTCCTGTTAGAGCCCCTTTTATCACGCCTTCTTTAAAAGCAAGATCTGTTGATTGCAACAGTGTTAAAAGAGCATCAGTTCCCAGCATCAAGATAGCTCCTTTTCAGAGCAATCCTCAGCAATGCCTCTTTGTGCAGTGGACAATGCAATAAGTCAGACAGGACTTTCTGAGCCACCTCTATGAGGAACTGTAAGGGCTACTGAAGTACACTTGTGTTAAGTTGAATTGATTGAAATTTAATGGCTGTTAGTAGCTATGAATGGTAATGATTTTCTAGAGTATGTTCACCATGCTTGACGTTAATAAATGGAGAGTGTGTATGTGTGATGCTAGTGTGTTATTCATTTTTAAAGATGCTTTCTCCCAGCCATCTTTCCCATAATTTAGTTGTTTTGATACATCAGAAAAAAAATCTTGGGCTTCGAAGAGCACGTACATCTTGTCAACATAATTTTGTGCTCATGATTTTTATTTTTTCCAATTCCAACATAAATCAGACTACAATATAGTGAGAGTGATGAATTTGTTTTACATGCCATCATGAATTAATGTTATGCAAATAGAAGCTTTACAGGTGCCATGATTTACTTAATAATTTCAAGTTCTAATATTTAAGCTCATTCATTATGTTTGAGTAAAAAAAACAACACAGCATGTTCATATTTTTAAATGCGAAATGCGAGATTTGTGTGCATTTGCTGTGTGTATTTGCTGTGTAAGCACATTTGATGGCTAAGAAAGAATCAATCAGTGTTTGCATTCGGCATCTTATTCCTGTAGATGTTACAGAGACATTTCAAAGAGAATAATCAAATATTTGTGTGTAAGGAGAAGATGATGATGGTAAAACACCCTTCAAGGATATAAAGAAGCAGAAAACTGCCAAAGTAAAGTTTTTTGGCCTTTAAACATTGAGCAGAGCGCTGCTGTTTCACTATGCAAAGTGGCCTTTATTTCATCCTGAACAGCTCGCTGCGAGCTGCTCCCAGACCTGCCGTCTTTGCCATATGGTGAGGACGAGCCTAGGAGCTGGTGAGAGCTATAGGCATCCTGGGTCAAAGGTGAATGCGAATGTGATCGCACGGTTTTCGGGCTTTGATATAATTTTTAGTGTGCTTCCCAAAGGCTAAGGACAAGGGGGAGAAAGTTTGACACATAAATACATCTTGAATCTCTGAAGATAAGAATAGATTTTGACTTTATTTCTCAAAAAATTGAGGTCACTGTGGTCTGATGACAGGCTGAAAGCCCATCATTCAATTTTTTTCTCTTTCTTACTTTTCCTTTTTTTTTTTTTCCAAATGAACAGATAGAAGCTTATTTTTGATAGATTGTACACATTGAGTTAGTGACAGCATATTCAGGTTTTGAAGTTTGTGGCCTCAGGGTCAAGGTTTAGCAGCAACGTCCAGGCCTCCCTGCCCAGGTAGTAAGAATTTTACTGATTATGCTACAAAAGAACCAAACCTCTTATATTTGATAACGTAGATGAATTAAAAGCGAAGCTTTAAAAAATGCATTTGCTCCATGCAATACAACCATGTGTTTCTGTGATTGCCACAGCCATTAGTCATGGGCGTAGGCTCAAGAATTGGTCCTTGACCTCTTCAAGTCCAGGGGACCATTGGCCAGGGAACAGAATGGTACTTGGCTTTTAGTAATTTTGACAACTTCTTCTTTTGTTCTGTGTGTTCTTGAAGAACTCAGAGGAGAAATTCATCGTGATGCACCATCCAAACCAAGGATTTAGCTGGGTGTTAAAGGGCCATTTGGGAAGTGGTGCAGTGTAGGTATCATGATCAATTATGTTGCTTTGGCAACCACAGCTTTGGTATTTCCTGAGTAGGGCTTGTTGATGGAGTCATATTCCAATATCTGGCATCATCAACTCTAAAATCTCTTGCAAAATCAGGTCAGTTTTGTCAAAAAGTGGCAGAAAAAAAGTGATGGGGGATTTTTCTGACAGTGTTGAAATTAATTTTTTTTACCGGTTTTGTGTTGAGATAAGTTTCTATTTAGAATTTTAAAATATAATTCCATTGTAGGAAATACAGTAGCAATACAGTTGCTTTTCCAGTAGGCTCCAAGTGATTGTTTTAAAATTACTTATGTGGAGAATGTCAGCGTTTTGGGGTTTTGTTCCAATTCACAATAAGTCAGATTTGGAACAAAGTGCTGAGCATAGTACATGTGTTACTGAACCATGTCCACGGTTAATTTTTTTGCCTTTGATTTATTATGTGTGTTGTTGGGGTCTTTTCCCCATTTTTTTTTTTTTTTAAAGAAAAGGGAATGAAGGGGAAAACATTGTGCATATTGGGGTTGCGTTGTCTCAGCAAAGCCTGCACCTAACGACTGACCCTGCTGCAGCACTCTTAATCTCTATTTTCTATTTGAGAAAATATTCCTACTTCTGTATTTTACTCCAAGGCCTCTGGCATGGCTTGCTAAAATTTAAACTATGTGTTGGACTTATTCTGAGAAATTCACTGGTGCTGGAGGTGAGTTCATCCCTCTGGGACAAAGCACACAGGGGGAGGTGGGCGGCGAAAGGCAGGTCTGGATCTGCGTTGAGGGGACCGGGATAAAACAGGGCAGTGCTGGCAGCTGCTGGAGGTTGCACCATTCTCCCAGGAGCATGCAAGGTGAGGAATCCTCCTTTACTTTCCAGAGGGCATTTCCAGTTGTGCAGATGGCAGGGGGATTTTTGCCGAGGCATTCATTTCCTTTAATCTCTTCTCAGGGTAGAGATACCCAAGAGCCAGACACCATCCAAGCTGTTGAAGGTGGGAGATGAGCAGGGTTTTCTTGGTGGGGGGAACTCACTGACAGTGAGCTGGTGTCACTCTCTGCTACCCATTCTGGGCTGGCCCATTTCAGTTCTCTTTGGATACCTCCACACTGCCTGAGGGTTTGCCGGGGAGGCACTGCCTCAGGTTAGGCTGGAAATTTTTAGTGTGCTGGGTGCAGTCAGATGATATGCTCCAGCTGTCAGACTGAAGGAAGAGGGCACAAAATAACTTGGGGCCCTTAGCCCTGGTTATTTTGATGTCTTCCTCCTTTGCTGTTGAAGATGCAACTTTGCAGCCTAAGGGGACCTGCTGGCTTCGCCCCAGTCCCCCCTCCTGTTGCTGCATGTGGAATAACCAGCGCGTTCATGGGGTTCACCAGGAGCAGATCTTCTCAGTGCAGTGTAGAACCCTCTGGCAGAGGTGAAGAAGACAACCACTCAGGATGTCCTCTTCAAAGTGGCTTTTGTCTCCTGTCCTCAGCAGCTCTCTTCTGCATGGTGCGCTGAGGGGCTGCCACTCTGGGGCTGGCTGGATTTTAAGTCTCCTGTAATGAAGTGAGAGCAGTTGGTTTTTTGTTGGCTTTTTTTTTCCCCCTCTTGCTACGTGTTGTTAGTTGCTAGGATGAGGTCTGTGCTTCTCACGCGCCAAACAGCGTGCCTTCTGGGTGTACTAAATCACACATCCCAATGAACCTCCGGTGTAGGCTGGACCGGGAGCCGTTGGTGCAGTGGTTCAAACAAAGTGCAGTGCTGCAGGTGCTCTTTTGCTGGCTGATTACTTCAAATGTCACACCTCTCCTCAACTGAACGTCTATGCTATTTCAACATCTCATGTGAGCTAATCGAGTTTAGGCATCACCCGTTTCTCCGTCTCTCCTTGGAGGTTACAGATTTCCGGACGCCCTTGAGATGGAGTTTTAAGGTCATCAGTGGCATTTTCAGGTCACAGAACTGCAGCACCCTGTCTTCTTGCCAGCTAATCAAATGACTAATTAGTTCTTATATTGCTGCTATCTTTTTCTCTAGCTTTGGTTCAGCTCTGCAGGATGAAGCCTGCTAGGAGATGACATCTGAGAATTATTTGATTGGAAACTTAGAGGCAGATATGGTCAAGAGACTCCATATGAGCCATCATCGGTGCCTGTGTTCGTCTGTGTACATCAATTCATCCATGTATATTAAGGCATCTGTCAAAGCACAGTGTTTAAAAACAGCATTCCTATAAGCCTTCCTATGATTATGGCAGTGAAAATACCAAATACAGAGCTCTTTTAATTCCATTGTAATTTGGGTTATTTCCACAAGATATATATTTTTTTTTAACAAAGGCAGCTGTGTACATATATATTAGTTTATTTTAGTGTACGTGCATTTTTGCTTCAGGGCACTTTATCATGCACCCTCTAAAATGCTCATGAACAGGGACCTGGGCAGTGTAAACGTTTGTGTGTATCACAGCCACGTTAACCCACTTTATTTCCCACTTTTCTCAGGTGTTGATGGCATCTGGTTGTGACAGATGCTTTCTGATACAGCCTTCAGATCAACATGCCTTTGGAGACATCAGTGCTCTGTGTTGGTACTTGCAGACTGCTGTATCCAAATACTCTTCCTTAATTGTCTTATTAAGTAGAGAATTAAGCTCTGTGCTTTGACTGTTTTGGTGCCAGTGATTCTTATTGCAGGCTTTGGCACGGCACCGCGTTATGTTTTAAAGAGACAGCATCACTTTAATGATCACTTTAATCCGCTGAGAACAATGGCTGACTGAGAGGACGGTACGTAAAATCTGATTTTATGTTCTTCCCTTCAGACTGTTAGGTGGGGGGTGTAGTTCAAATGCCTGTGATGATTTAAGAAATAAAAAGCAGAAAGTCTCACTGCTGCCAGACCACAGGCTCCTCAGCGCCAGACTCACAGACGAATGTCACATGTTGCTGTATGTTTTGAAAGCATACCATGTGTTATTCTTTAGCTGTCTCAGTCCTTCCCCCAGCTATATCATCTTCTCCCTAGCCAATCTCACAGAAAAACTTTTAATGAAATAAACTTTCCTCTTCCTCCCCTCCTACGCGGACCCTGGATGTGTTCCCCCGTACCTGCCACTCCACGTGAAGGTCTCTCTGCCTGTGAAATTGCAGAAGTGATTTTAACTTGACTTCATGTAACTCTGTCTCTCATGCTTTAAATCAGGCACTTTTGACACTGATATTGCAGCTTATGTTGTGTGTTAGGATCAAGAGCTCACAAATGACTAAACATATGGTTAAAACTTTTTTTCGTGGAATATAATATGTTTCAGTTTAACTCGGCTGTGGGTCTAGATAATGAATGTTTGCCATTAGAATCATTGCGTTTCCAGAAACAATTTTTTACTCCTTCTTTTCTACTGTCTTGGATTAATGTTTCCTCCAGCTAATGACAGGACCGGACATGCAAACTAGATTAGAGCATAGTGTGAATAGTATGAGCTGAAAATGCTGGCATCTCGCTTTATTGCCTACAAGGTTAAGCGGTTTACTGCGAGGTCTCAAGAATTAAACTGAAAGCAAATGGGCAAATTAATCCAGATCTCTTGGGTCCCTCCCATGGTGAGAGCGGCTCCCAGGGGATTTGCCTCCAAAATGTTCTTTGAACCCCCCCCTTCCCTGTCCCCCTAACCCTCAGTGATGCAGAGCTTTCCCACTGATGGCCAGATTGTGTACAGATGGGAGGTCAGAGTCTGGCCACCCATTGGGTGCCTGGGTGTCACTCAGGTAGCGTGGCCATGGGATGCTGTTCCTCCTCCTGATCTGTGGTGCCAGGATGAATGTGGCAGAAGAAGACATGGCAACGGCAGCCCAGCACTGTGGCTGCTATGGGTGGTAAAGGCTGCTTCACATTAGAGCTGCTCCCCAGGGCTGCCTTCCAGAGGAGGTCTGCTCCTGATTTCAGCAGGGGCAGGAGGCAGCCAGCGCTTTCGCTTAACATCTCTGTTAAGTTTGCTGCACCAAAAAAACCCACCCCATGACTTGGGAAAGCCTGCTGCTTGGGTTTCTGCAGAAAAGAGTACATGAGTTGCTCCAGCAGTAGGACTTCAGATCACATCTCTGATAAGCAAGAAACTGTTGTGGAGTTATGCTAAAATAAAGGATAGATGGTGAGGGCTGGGAGGACCAGAGCGGCTGGTGCGAAGGATCACACATGCATACCTACATGTGCTAGCTGTAGGAACGTTCTAAACCTCTGCTGAAAATTCATCATATTTCATTTGTATTCTTTCTATTCTTTTTTTTTTTAAAAAAAAAACACTGCCATGAGTGGGATTTACGTAAGTGCCTGCATCCAGCTGTACCTTGTAATTATAGGTGGTGCCTGGGACCTTAGATGCTGGGTATGGCAATTGATGTCCCTGTTTGCAGCCATACTGACCATACTGGGGACTGGATGGGTCAACACACTTATTCTACTCAAAAGCTTAGATTTGAATCCATGTTGAAAGGCTGGATCCCAGCCTGTGTCTTGGGTGTTCTCTCTCCAGTAGAAATTAATGATTTATTGGTTTTCTACAAAAACCAGACAATAATAGAAAGTTTGTGTTTCACATTTAGGTGTAATTATGAGTGAAATGATTGAACGATGTGGTGTACAGTGTTCAGAAAAAAAGCTGGCACCATCCCATGAAAGTGCAGGGTTTCCACCAGGCCAATCAGTCTGGCAAGTGACTGGGGACCAATGTGACTGGGGACCTCCTTCCTCACCAGTTCCTCATGTTTACTGGGGAACTGCAGTGCTCAAACTGGGCTCAGCAACCAGCTGTGTTGTAGTGGCATAAATACTGCTGGGACATGGCAAGGGACTGTGCTGGACCCACCAGCCTAAGGGATAGCAAGTGCTGTGTCCTGCCTGGCTGAAATATTTAGCCCAAGTCTATGGGGAGGAAGAGGAAGATCCTCATCTCCCACCAGGGATATTACAGGGGAGACTGTTGGAGAACAGGGGGCAGATTGGGCTACAGTGGGGTGGGAGGACCACGTGGTATCAAGGTAAAAAGGCATCAGAAAACCATGAGAAAGCGGGTGTAATGATGCCTATTCTCACAAAATAACTTGTTAATTTTTAAGTGATTTTTTTTCTGTTCAGGAGTTTTGTTGGTTGCAGCAAGGCTTTGACACTGCTTGATCTTAGGCTAGTGCTGCTCACTGAGACAAGGTGTGGGGGAATTTGGACCATATTTGGAGCTAGGCCAGAGTTTTTTCTAGTAAATAAAAGATATACCTAAGGAAGGATTTTAGCCTGTCAGTGTACAGTTTTCTAAATGTGCAGTGAGGTGGCACTGGTTGCTTTTCTCAGTAGTTTGAAGGGATCTCAAGAAAGGATTACTGTCTGCTGCCATCCAAATGTAGCCTTCCTCCCTCAGGAGAGCTTTTGGAGGAAGGTGGAGGGTACAATTCCCAGGAACCTGGAATCCTCAGAGATAAGGTTTTAAGATAAGGAGTTGGAGCAGAAAACTGTTTGCCTACATCTGGCAGTGGAGTTGGATGAGGAGTCAGTGCAGCTGCTGTTAACGCTAACCCACCTTTAGCTTCTCATGGACAGTTTTGAGCTCTCTGGAGACATTAACAGTGCTTTCCCAAACATCTCTGCTCCCTGAAGAGACCCTAAGTTGCAATGATGCAGGGTGCCCTCTCCTCTCTGCTGCCCTGAGCTGCCATGGGTAAGGGTGTTGTGTAGGGCCATTTGGAGCACATTTGCAACAGCAAAGGTATGAAGCCCTGAGTCAGTATCTAATATGTCTTTCTAGAAGCAGAAGAATGGGTGACCAAGTGTTTTCACGATAGGCATATGCAAGAGGGTAACTTGACTTAGTCCCTTGGAAATACTGGTACCTTCATCAAGGGAGCATGGCTGCCCTTTCTAACACAGAATCACAGAACGGCAGGGGTTGGAAAGGACCTCTAGAGACCATTTAATCCAACCCTCCTGCATGAGCAGGCACACCTAGAGCACGGGGCACAGGACCGCGTCTAGGCGGGGGTTGAATGTCTCCAGGGAAGGAGACTCCACAGCCTCTCTGGGCAGCCTGTGCCACTGCTCTGGCACCCTCGCAGTAAAGAAGTTTTTCCTCATATTCAGGTGGAACTTCCTGTGTTCCAACTTGTGCCCATTGCCCCGTGTCCTGTCATTGGGCACCACTGAGAAGAGTCCAGTCCCATCCTCCTGATACACACCCTTCAGATACATTTAAGCATTGATAAGATCCCCCGCTCAGTCTTCTCTTCTCCAGGCTGAACAAACCCAGGTCTCTCAGCCTTTCCTTGTAAGAGAGGTGCTCCAGTCCCCTGATCATCTTGGTAGCTCTCCACTAGACTCTCTCCAGTAGTTCCCTGTCTTTCTTGACCTGGGGGGCCCAGAACTGGACACAGCACTCCACATGTAGCCTCACCAGGGCAGAGTAGAGGGGCAGGATGACTTCCCTCGACCTGCTGGCCACACTCCTTTTAATGCAGCCCAGGATACCATTGGCCTTCTTGGCCACAAGGGCACACTGCTGGCTCAGGGTCACTTGCTGCCCACCAACACTCCCAGGTCCTTCTCAGCAGAGCTGCTTTCCAGCAGGTCAGTCCCCAGCCTGTACTGGTGCATGGGGTTGGTCCTCCCCAGGGGCAGGACCTTGCACTTGCTTTTGTTGAATTTCATGAGGTTCTCCTCAGCCCAGCTCTCCAGCCTGTCCAGGTCCCGTTGGATGGCAGCACAGCCTTCTGGCATATCAGCCACTCCTTCCAGCTTAGTATCATCAGCGAACTTGCTGAGGCTACACTGTGTTCCTTCGTCCAGGTCACTGATGAATGTGTTGAACAGGACCAGACCCAGCACAGACCCCTGGGGAACACTGCTAGTTACGAGCCTCCAACCAGACTCTGGCCCATTGATTATGACCTTCTGAGTTCTGTTGTTGAGCCAGTTCTTAATCCACCTCACTGTCCACTTATCTAACCCACGCTTCCCAAGCTTGCCTGTGAGGATGTTATGGGAGACAGTGTCAAAAGCCTTGCTGAAGAAGAGGTGAACAACATCCACTGCTCTCCCTTCATCTACCCAGCCAGTAATGCCATCATAGAAGGCTCTCAGGCTGGTCAAGCATGATCTCCCCTTGGTGAATCCATGTTGACTATCTCTGATAGCCTTCTTTTCCTCCACATGCCTGGAGATGACCTCCAAAACAAACTGTTCTACCGCCTTTCCAGGAATGGAGGTGAAGCTGACTAGCCTATAGCTTCCCAGGTCCTCCTTTTTTTGAGGAAAAACTCAAGCCTGCTTTGTGAGATCAAGTGTGACCAGGAGGGCTTTCTTCCTATCTCATGCATGTTATTGCTTCCCCCTCATGCAGACCCCTGTGACCTTTTTGGGCTGATGTGCATATGGAGCTATGCCTTGAAACCACCCAGAGGTTGTGCTAGAGCAGAATGGCCATTTACCCTGCAGCCCTCCATAGAAAACAAGTGACACACATGTTCTGCAGTGTGTCTTGTCTGCATAAAAGTATGCAGGGGCCGTTCAAGATAGCTGCTATAAACCAGAAATCTCCACCAGGTTTGGGACTTGCATTGCAGTGACAGATCTTTCCTTTGTAGCATTGTCATGGTGGCATATGAGAGGCTACCTGAACCTGATCGCCTTGATTTATGAAAGAGGTCATTGTAAGTTTGGTTATTTCCCATGGGGCTTTTCAGAAAGCAATGCTTTCCCTGACCTTTCCTCATCTGAGAGAACCTTTCCTGTGGTCTGCAAAGATCACCTTATCTTTCAGGGTGTTTGTGGGACACGTGTTATGGCTCCAGTTAGCAGCAACACCTGTGTGGATTATCTTTGGCAGAAGAACTATTACATTATTATGTGGGAATTTCATAGACATTTTACAGTCTACTTTTTTAAGGGAGATCTTTGCCTTAAATTCATTCATTCATCTTCAGTGGAAGAGCCAGTGTCCTATAGAGGAGAAGGCTGGAATGTGAAATTAGCAGCTCTCTGCTCCAGTAGACCTGCGGGCTAGTGCAAAAGCCCATTTAGCTCACAGCCAGCTATGGCATGTCCTGCCTCTTGGCTCACGTGTAGTTAAGGGACATGAAGGAGATCTGAAAAGACAAGTTCTCAGATAACCTGCTGGGAGCTGGGGTAAATACTGCTGGGGAAAAAGGGACGTAAGACATCAAACCTGTAGGAAAGCAGTCTTCATTAGTTCTGCAACCCGTTGGACAACTTGCGTTCTTTTATTAACTTTTTATTACGGCAAAAGTGACTAGAATAAAAATAGTCTAGGTGCCAAGGGGATAAACAGTGAATTAAAAGGATTAAGGTCTGAACATTTTATTGCTTTTAGAAAGATGTTATTAGATTTACTAGCTTAAGTTAAATTCACATGGCTGAATTACTTCTTAACTTAGTAATGAGTTTTGTGGGGGGAAAAAACATCTGCTTAGGTGTTTTAGAAGGACTTAATCCAGAATACATCATAATTTTTTAGGCCATTATGGAAGAGTAGGGCAGCTATCCTTTCTGAACAGATGCTGACTGGGCATTTAAGTCTTCTTTTGGAAGTCAGTGTGACCCACACATTGTGTATGAATTGGTAGCAACTCCAGCAGGTAAGATAGCAAGGAAACTGTTCCCAATGCTATATTAGTTATATTGACAAGTGCAATATTTTAGATGATTTCAGTTTACAAAAACTCTTGAGACATTTTAAGATAACTTGAGTTTTTTGAACATGTAAAAGCCCTTCGTTTTCTGAAGATAGCTCAAGGCAAACTGACGGCTGACAAAGGCAGTGGCAATTCTGTTTGAGGTCACCTGCAATAAGCTTTTCTCCCAATACCCGATGACATAGTCAAGTCCAGTAAATAACTGACATGCTCCTGCCCTTTATAGAGTTCAGGGTTGCTGGAGGTGTGTGCATTGGCTTCCCCTGAATCCACAGTGCTTGTGTGTGGTTCTTTCCCCCCGCCGCCCCAGCTCCTCACACAGCACACTTGCATGTTGGGCAGAGTCCAAATTTCCTCCCTCCTGGGGATTCCTTTGCTGTTAATTTAAGTGATGGCAAATGCAAACTTCTTGCCAGAGCTTGCTGTGTGTTTTTGGATGCTTTTTTTAGCTGTTCCCTGAGGGGTCAGCTTTTGTCCTTCCCCACCATACTTTCTGCTGCAGGGAGAAAGGCCATGAGCTGGAGCTGATAGGTCCCACCTGGCTTTGAATGCATCCCTGATGTGGCTTCAGTACCTAAGTGTCTGTCACAGTTTTTGAAGACTTTTGCTTTGTTGTTGTCTGTACAAAGCTGGGCTTATAATAAAGTGAATGTATATGTAATCTTTTTCTTAATAGCAGAATGAATCATTCATGCCTGTAATAAAGTGTGTCTAAGTTCCTATTAGATGGTTGTCTGCAGCACTGTATCATGGTGATTTTAGATGCTGAATGGAAATTAAAATTAGGGAAAAAAAGACTACTTTTAATAGGTATGTAAAATAGCTTTTTTCTTCAGAAATCATGTGGTGAAGACATGGTGTTAATAAGAGACAGAGTGAATGTGTTGGAGATAAGTGAGTGCCCATCTGCTGTAAGTCCAAACTGAAGATTAACAGGATATCTTTCAAACTGGGGATGTGCAGATAGATCAGACCATGGTCTGGAAAAGTGCTCAGTGGCCACAGTCTCCTTCTAGGTATACGAGCAGTAGCCAGGAATGTGTACTTGCTAGCAAAGCTGGAGGATAGCTCTTCTGTTTTAAGTCATCTGTGCCTCTGCTCACCTCCCTCCGAGGGGTCTGCCCTTGTCACCAGAGGGGGTTTCGGCGCCTGCCCTCTTGCCGAGCTCTGCTGCCCAGGGTTATTCTCCTGGGCCTTTGTCCTGCTGCGAGGCTTGTGCTTGCACAGCCAAGAGCCGGTTCAGTTGTGGATTTACCCCACATCAGCTATTTTCAGCAGTCCTTCTCTTATTTGTCCAGGCAATTTTGTTGGAGGAACCGTGCAGCAGGATGTGTTCACAGGACGGGGAAGAACAGTGCTGGCTTTATGAAGACGCAGGTGTTGGAGGAATGCCGTCTGTTTATGCTTTGTTTTGTACTGGGCTTCCATGAGACACTGCACTTTCTGTGACCATCTAGACCGTTTTTAAAAATAAAGTATTGAGCTTAGCACAGAGGTATAGAACCCCAGTCAGTGCATAGGGGGGAAGGCCCAGGTATGGTCTTCCATCTCCTGGTGGTTGAAAGTCTCTGGTGGAAGAGATGGTGCATAGAAATGCTTTGTGATGACACCTGGTAGGCAAGTGGAAATGATGCTGAGGGAGTGCTCCAGCATGGCCTCCTGGATGGAGAGATAAACCCTTGAGGCTGACAGCAGTGTGGCAGGCGGACTCGGCATTTGGTGAAGTTACCAGGTGACTTGTGAAGGGCGCGCAAGCAGCAGCACAGCACTTCAAAATGGGGTCAAAGTAAGAAAAACACCTAGACTATCTGGGGGAAAAAACAGAGGAGCAGACATCCAGGAAGAAGCATCTACTGGTTATCAAGGTCCTTAAGAATCAATGGCTGAGTATGAAGAGGCTGCAAATTTGCTGCTTTTGGTACCCTAAAAAGACCCAAAGAGGGTTTGGGTGCTCGTCCTGCAGTGAGGAGGCAGCTGGGACTGAAGATGTAGCACTGGTAACTGCAGGAAGCATAATGCATTCAGGTCTGCTTCACTCCATTACAACAGAGATTGACAAATTGGAGAGAGTTCAGGAGAAAAAAAAAGTAACAAGAGAGCTTGAGGGATTGACTTACGAGAGAAGACCGAAAGAGCTGAATATGGATAACTTGGCTAAAGGATGACAAATGGGGTGGTTGAGATATAAATCTACAAATATCTGAAGGGTGTAAACACCAAGGCTATGAAGAATTATTTAGAGTGGTACAATGGGGTGTAACTAGAAGTAATGGGATGAAATTTAAGAGAAGGCAAATTTCAGTTGAATAATGGGAGAAGCTTTTTGACAGTGTGATGTATTAGGCCATGGGATGCTCTTCCAGCAGTAGTCCTATTGCTCGCTACTTAGGGCACAACCCTGTTTATTAAGAAGCCAGAGTTTTCCAGAGTATTTATTAAGGACAGTTTCAAATCATGCTTCTTGTATTTTATGTATTTGATGTGGAGGCATGCAAGCTGTACACCAAAACTGCCGTGCCCCTCAACACATGGACTGCGTCTGGGTGTGACACAATGGCTCTTGGTATTGTGGCAGTGGAGGAGAGAGCACAGGTCCGAGCAGCCCCTTGAGCTGCAGCTCAGCTCAGATGGCCCCACTGGCATGGAAAGTTCAGCTGGGTCGGTAGTGTCCACCCTTTGATCAGGACCTTCTTTTGCGTCCCGCACTTCTCCTCATCTGGGTGTTGCAGTGTTACCATTTGGGGGTTAGTTCAGTTATGGTCTCTGGAATAGACATCAAAGTTACACTGCAGCTCTGTGTGAAAACCAAGAAATCTCCCACTTTGCTTCAAAGAAATCAGGACAAACAAGATCCCATTGATGCACATGGTCTATGGTCTTTTATAAATCTATAATACTGTACCTTAACTTTTTCTTTAGAAACTCCCATTTCTTCTCCTGCTTTTCACTTCACTTGAAATGCAAACTAAGGTCAAAGGATCACTTTCCTACTGGCAGAACACACTGCATTGTCTGACATTTTAAAATGTCCTCCACAGTAACTGAGGAAAGGTTCATTTCTTTACTCTTTATGTTTAGGAGTGACTCTCTTGAATGCATTTTGCTTTTCCTTATCTTGAAAGCGTAAATTAGAAAATTAGGTAAACTAGCTGTGTAAATCAAGTTAGAGCATCTCAACTAAAATGGTAGTTTATCTTCAGCACGGGGAAGATGCCAGATTCATGTAATTAAAGAAACAAATGCAGCTGTAGCACTTAGCATACACTGGCAACTCAGCCTTTCTGTTGAAGAGAGGGAGGACAGAAAACTTTAAAGCATTGGCATGCTTGGAGCATAAATGAGACAAGAGCTGAAAGTGTCTTTTATAATTGTTCTTAAATGTGTTTTGTATTGCTTGTGCTGTCCCTGAAGAGGTCTGTGTCTGTATGCTTCAGGGAAACTTCTGAATTATATCCTCTCTCGGTCTGTGGGAAGAAAGAGCCGCTGAAGTGTTTCATTCTCCTCCGGATGGGGATGAATATTTTCTTTGCTGAAAAATGCAGTTTTGGACTCCTCAGAACTGGATTAATTTGGTGAATGCTTTTTGTAGGGAATTTTATATGTGGGGAACTGTCAAAACAATTGGGTCTTCATTGCAGCCCTTCCTGTCACTGAGGGCAGTGGTAAGAGCACACTTCTGGATAAGAGAGCTTTGCTTTGAACCACTTTTCATATCCAGATCAAGGGTGGATATGTGTTCAGAACCCCTCATCTCAGGAGAGCAGCATAACCACTAAGCTACCTCAAGTTTGCCACCTTCATCTGAGTGGTTTCCATTCAGCAGAAATAAATCATTTATGTCAGTATGACTCCAGAATTATTTTTAAAAATTGTTTGGTTTCACTACTGTGCTGGAGAATCAGTTATTCTCCCTACCTTATTTCTGAGGCCACTTTAGAAAGGAATTTTAATTATGCAGCTGGGGGTCACTAATAGCATTTGCAGGAGACATCACTGTTTTGGTTTTTTTTTTTCTGGAGTTTGATTCACAATACTTTTGCACCTCTATTAGTAGACTTGGGCCCTACCAATTTACAAAGCAGACTTTCCAGCCATGCACTCCTCATGAACAGGATGGGGCAAATGTGGTCAGGTTTCTTTTAACTGCTGTTGCAAAGTCCTCTGAACCCCATTGGTGAAGTATGTCTTTGCAAAGCTATGGCCTGGAGCACACTGAGGGAAGTGTTTGGGGTTCATGAATAAAGGCTTGTGGGAAAGGGCACCTGAGAATAAACTACAGCAAGTTTTGCAGTCACCATAGCAGTGCAGGCCACTTTCTTTGGTGATGGAGGTCTTGGAGCATCCTTGCAAAACGCTGATGTGTGTCGGCAGCTTCCTGTCTTTCCTCTACCCCCTTGCAGGTGTGTCTGTACTACCCAGTTCCCAGGCTGGTATTTTAGAGCTAATCCTTCACAGCAGGGCTGGATTATGACCTGGGACATTTGGAGTATTTCCACCTTGTTGGTTTGGGTTGATAATCTGTAATTGAAGGGCCAGGGAGGTGGGTGGGAGCCATGAAGTCCCAGCAGGAGCTGCAGAAATTCAGCTCCCAGAGGCCCAGCTTGGAAAAGCCAACCCATGCAATATGGCAGACTATAAGGTGCAGTAAGTATACTTTTATCAGTATAAGAAAGAAAAAAAGTTGCCCTCTCTCCTTATCTGCTGAGGGTAATGAAAAATCTTGAGCCAGCTTGTGCAGTGAAAGGATTAATTTGCTAACGGTGTTGGACCTGTGTGGATGCTTGATTAATAAAGCAGTAGTTTATCTTCTTACATTTCCCCATAGCAACTGCAAAAGAGTTTCAGATGTGCATAGCCTTTCCCGCTCTCCTTCTACTGTGAAACAGATGTTTTGCTGACTGCCCCTCAAAAGGACAGACCAGTACCCAAACCCATCTTCTGGCAGGACCTGAAGAGAAATCCAAATAGAGGGAGTCAGCCCGAGTGCAAGGAACACACCTTTCTTTTTCTTCTGCCACATGGGAAAACACATATGTGCGTGTATGAAAGCCGCACTATGCAATCAAATTATTTTGACTTGAAATACAATATTAATTTTATTTAGCAGCATTTAAAGGTTCAAGAGGTTTTAGCTTATTGTACTGCAGGGTTGCACAGTTTCTCTGCTGCCTTGTGCCTTTTCCTGCACTTTTACCTTCCATTTCTCCCATACTAGTGCCCTGCCTTGATTTCCTGCAATTCCTGCTCCTTGGCCCAGCACTGAGGGCCTCTGAGAGTAAATGTTTATAATGTTCATTTAGCTTTTGGTGAAATATCTTCCAACTTTCAAAGAAAGCTCTTTAGTTTGATCTGCACAAATGTAAACTTTCAGTAGAAGAAATTCCCTGGATTCAACTAATGGCTTCAGGAGTCCAAGTGCTGCTGATGTGCTGTAGTTCAGTGTCTTTGTAACTCCATGTAAAAACTGTGTGCTATCTCTGATTTTGAGTTTAAGCACTCCACAAGAGTGGATTTAGGCCTTCTATACTCAAGGCATATACTAACAGTGCCTATTTTTGTTTATGTATAAATAAGGTATCTCTCCGCAAGATCCGTTGGAGGCCAAGCTTGGGGTTAAAAAGGAATAAATAAGCAATGGAAGAGTTATTCTGTCATAAGATGCATTGTGTCAACAGAAGTTTATTTTATTTACCTGTTAGAGTAGGAAGTGCTCTGCCTTGTTACAGTTTGTTATTGCTTTCTATTATGTTGGGTGCTAACATGGCTTTCAGTTACTTTTGTGTTCTGTTTTCCCAGGGAAAAAACTATATCAGCTTCTTTTTATAGTTGTTTTCCTTGGCAAAAGTTAATACTTTATTTATTGTTAGATGACATAGTCTATCGATGAACTAGCTGATCGTTGGAGGTGCGTAATTCACTCATTTACTTTGCACATTTATTAGAAAAATTGAGGAGGTAGCACCAGCCATAGATGATGGAAGTTTTTCCCTTGTTACATTCTTATTTCACAGCAAATCCAGATCATAGTGACTGAAGGTTGTGATAACTAAGGGCTGTTTGCTCTGCCCATCAGTACTCACACAAGTACTTTCCAGTCACGCTTCTTAAAAAAAAAAGGCCTGAGCATTGTTATGCCAGATGCGTATGTTAAGAAGCCGAATCACAGATGGACAGTTGGGGGTATCGGGACACCTGATAGATAACAGTGTCTGGGAATGGGGGCCTGCGGCTCCCTGTCCTGGGAATTGGACTGCTGCTTCACAGCATTGTGTGTGTCAGGTTTCCTTTGAGGTCAGATTCTTGGTGAGTGATGGTCTCCACCTGTGTCCCACCATGTCCTGCAGAACTTGGAGGCACATGTCTCTTAAGGTCTCGGCCACCTGCCAGTGTTGCGGGATACTGTATTCTAATGCAGAACAAATTTCCCAGGATTTATTGGGATGTTCAGAGAAATCAGCTGTCTTTGCAGTATGTCCACCCTGGATGAATGATTTCTTGTCACTTTTCTCTGACAAGACAAGAAACTGAATGGCCATGACTCTGAGCGGTGTCCTTAGCATCTCTTGTGAGGGCCAGGAGGAAAGGGCAGCGCTGGAGCTGGGCTCTGTCAGTGTGTGCAGCTCCAGCACCTCTAGGTTGGCATCAGATAAATGAGTGATAAGTCGGGTTTAGCAGTGTCATGGCAGCTCACTGGCAAGGTCATGCACCCTAGTCCTGGGCTGCACTGGACTGGACAGCCCCAGCCTGGAGGTGTCCAACATGCTCCATTCACAGCACAGATGTGTCTGCAAATGACTTCCAGAGCTGCCAGGCTTGGGACTTTCACCAGGGTAAAACTCCCCTGGAAATGTAGAAATGAAGGTGAAATAATTAGCAACCAACCAGTGCTGGTCCCCTGAATAGGTCCTCCTTTGTTATGGTTTATACCCATAAATCCTGATAGCCGTTGTAGGGGGGTGTGTGTGTGTGTATGTGAGCAGGGAGAAGAGGAGAGAACTGCCAGTATTGATCAAACTGGACCTTAAACTCTGGATTGTGTTGAGCCAGAATGGCTTAATCATATATATTTACAGGCACTGAAAAGCAACGTGGAACTTGAGTAGACCATGCATCTAAGTGCTGCCTGGGATGATTGAGAGCTGCTGAACCAGGCTTTGGAGTTTAGAGATGTGGTTCAGACACAGAATTGTGCTGGTGTCCCTAAACTTTCCTGGTTTTTAACAATATTTTTCTAGCTGAGGTTTTGCAAGTACGAAGCCTGAAGCCAGCTTAAGGAAACTTTATGATGTGAAAATTAAGTTTTCTCTAGTAAGCTGCAGTTTGTCAAAACAACAGCACACATTCCAGTTGGGCTACAATTTGGCAGGATGCAAAGATTTCATCTCTCCCTTTGAATACCCGAAGAAAATGGAAACCTGGCATCTTTGTGCTGCATGGATTTCTACACATCCCTTTCAACAGCTGGGATAAGCTACTCTGCTTTATCACACATTTCCCTTGTGTTATGAATCACCACCTTCTCTCCAGGCAGTTCACATGCAGGATTCTTCAGTCTTTGGAAGTTCGTGTGTTTGGCTAAGGGGAACAAAAAAAGGTTGTAAAGGGACTTGCCCAAGGATAAGATGGATCTCAAATTTGGTTGTCTGACAAGAAAGGAATTGTCATATAATTGGAGCTGGTGTTAACTGATATTTATGCTTTTGGGGGAAATATTTTGAGAAAATTCACTCTGTTTCCCGACAAAGCTCTTAAAAGTATCTCACAGAAAGGAAATTCCATACTTTTTTTTTTTTGCTCTGGAAGCAAAAAAAAAGAACCAGTTTTAGCTGATTATTCCAAAATGAAAGAGAGCAGCTGTGTCTCCTGAATCCCAGAGCAGGGGGCTTAAAGCCCCCCTAAGCTTCATGTATGGCTTGGACTCATGGAGCTCACAAGCTTTCTGCTCCTGCCAGCATCCTGGGACGGGTGTCCGGGCTCCCAGCTGCAGAAGGCAGCCTATGAAGTGCGGCTGCCTAGGAACGGCAGAAGCTGGAGGCTTCGACTGTCTGCCCAGACAGTTGGTGAGAAATTAGGTAGTTTACTGGCCCACCCCACCAGCAGTTAGCTTGAATTGATGCACAGCCACCAACATTTCCAGTGTAGACAACCTGACGCTTTCCATTGGAAACCTCTTGTGACTGGAGGCTCATGACCTCCATTACGTGCATGTTGGTGCATATGCAATGTGTAACACATTGCTAATAAGGTTGTGTAAAGCCATTAAGGTTTGGACTCTTGCTGGAGCAGTGCTCAGTTGGGGAAGCTGCTCAGAAGGTCACTGTTTGGATTGGAGGTGACCAGGTGGTTGTCAGCAGGTAGTCAATAAACCAGAAATGCCCAAGTTATTCCTTTTCTGCTTTGCGACCTTGGTATTTTAGACCTTTCCCCTCTATGAAACTCACCCCTGTGTGAATTTACTCACAGCTGTAAGAACGAATTAGTTCCACTCACTAGTGATGAAGCAAAGGTACATAATAAAAAAGAAAGAATAATACATCACCTAATGTATTTTGTTCCTGGGCTTGATACAGGGCACTTTAAAGTATTAGTTGTTTCCAGATATAGTAGATATACTGTTGTGTGTTTTGGAAAACGTAACTGTCTAAGTAATAGGAGACCTTGGCCATACGCTCCATTATTAAATCTTTGCGGAGAAGTGTGGAGAAACTGGTTTGCTTTGTGCGTGTTTGTGTGAATTACGAGCTGTGCAGATCAACGAAGTGCAAATTAGCAGTCCTCTACTGTCCTGTCATATCTTGACTCACAATAACAGAGTTCAGAAGTTCATTGCTTAGGGGAGGCAAAAAAAAAAAATTAAGAAAGTTTGCTCTGACTTACTTGTGCTTTTATGAAGACTGTCTGGAGCTGAATAACCCCTGGTGAACTTGTATCCTCCACCCCAGCTGCAGCCTTTCAGCTCCAACAAAGACCACTCACTAAATCCAGGAAATAGAGCGGCGCGTGGGTGAGTGACTGACTCCACATTCACACCCTGCCTGCTGTCCAGGGGGAAAGCCGCTCCTCCCTGGCTCTTGCACTCAGAGCCTGCAAGCAAAACCCTCTGCATGTGTGCGTGGAAAAAGTAATTCTTTACCATCCACAGAAAACTGCGCTTTCCATTCAGTTTTTCCAGCAGTGCAGCGTTTTAGAAACCACAATAAAAACTCTGGGCTGCAGAATTTTTATTCTTTGCATACCTCACTGCACAAAAAGGGGGGCCAAATGTTTTTCTGGAAGCAGGATTTCCAGCCATGAGCAATGATTTAGGAGGGTGAGAATATCAATTTTCAAGAATGTTTCATTTGGAAAACTTTGAGATATACTTGAGACACCATGGATCCATTTCCTTCGCTTTGATTACTCCACTTCCATACATATTTAGCCACTGGCTGTTGTTCTTTTACCCTCCAAAAATCTGTTTTGATGCCCTAAACATCATCATCTTTGTTATGCTAACGCTGGAGATGGAGCAGCGTGCAGAGAGAGGGATAAAAGCAGTGTTGTTTTATGGATCCTACACAGTGTGTGTACTTTGCAGGAACATTTTAAATTCTTTGCACAGTGCTCCTTAGTGGGATAAATGTTCTTTAAGACCATTTACAAAACACAAACAAAGGAATATTAACAAAGATGAGTAAGCACAGATTTCCTCATTTAACAGGTGAAGAAACAAAGCTCTGTAAAACTTATTTGTTGGTACAGGCTCTGGTCAGGGGTAAAAATGGTGACCTGCAGGGCCATCACATCCATGTGTCATGGTGACCCTAGTTGGAGTGAGATGGTATTTTAAAGTGACTACAAAAAGAGTTAGATACATAGTAGTTTGGTCATTAGACTTTGCTGCTTGTGTGATGTGACATATTTAGGACATGGGTTTCTATCATTGGGGTGAAAAAAAACAACCCAGAACCTCAACTGCCCCTGCCAGAAGCTGTAATCTTTTGGATCAAGGAACTTTAAATTTTAAGCAAAAATTCAAATTCAAATTTTGTGATGCTCAAAGCCTATAAGTTTCCTTGAGAGCTTTCAGCACTACAGTCTGAAATTAAGTGAGTGGGCTGTTGGGCTAAGAGGGAGAAGGTTGCTGAAGGAGCATCTGTCGAAGAGGAGTGTCTTACTGGCCCTGTGAACTCCCCTGAGTGCAGCTCTGTGCAAAAGTCCTGCTATCTGGTTTGCAGTTTTTATTAAAACCAGTGGTTAGTGGTTTAAAAATAGTTATAATAAAGCTTGTGAGGAGAGGTTAATGTGGAGTACTTAGAGCTTTGCATGTCTTCTGTTGACTGTCCTGTTCTCCAGCTGCTGCCTGGTGGCCTCTCCTGGGAGGCAGAGGACTTCCAGGCTTGCTGCCCTTGGGGATGCTCTTGGTCAATGGCAGTTTCTCAGGGACTCTGTCAAGAGGGGACTCAGAGCCCACATGCCCTGTCTGGAAACCATCATGAGTCCCCCAGAGCACATGCCAACATTTCAGAGGCTGAAAGGCTGTCCCAGGTCCCTTGTGGAGGCACATTCATGGGCTTTTTTGGCCTTTCCACTTGCACCAATATTCCACAGTCTCTGCTGCTTGTGTGAGACGATGTATTTAGGATTTTTCCTCTGCAACGTGTTAGTCAAAGGCAACTTAAACTGATACAGCTGTTACAGTCCTGTTTCCATGTTTACCCTTCTGGCATTCATGTGGTCACACAACTAACACATTCAGATACTGAAAACTGATCCTTTTTTTTTTTCCTTTCTTCGCAGAACCAGGTTTTTGGTTGGATCAGTTCTCTGAACTGATTGCCACTGTAATTGCATTAATATGAGCACAAGAGAATGGGAGGCAAGATGGAAACAGGAGGGATGATGGGATCCCAGTATCCCAGGCTCTGTTTGGTGTAAGCTACCTCCTTGGTTGCTGGGACAGGCTGCGTTTGTGATGGCCAGTGGGGCATAAATTTGAAGATAATGTGTGCAGGAGAGTACAGGAAAAAAATCCATTGATTGACCTCCCAGGCCACTGGAGGTAATCGTGTATGTCAGCTACTACCTACAGCCTAAATAATACTGTCTCTTAGACATTTTATTTTGTTTTATTTTATTTATCAGTTGGCCTTGCAGTGGTTTCACTCTACATCATCTGCACTTAGTCTTGCTTCTGCAGTGTGATACTGCTGCTTATCAGTGACTGGGATTACAGTTCAGCTGGAGCTGAACTGCTCATTGAGCAGCTCCAGGAGGAGAGCTGGTCCCCAGGGGCTGGTCTGAGCAGATGTACACCAAGAGTTTTGCAGCCTCAAATGTCAGGCTGACGTTTTTTCCTCTTCTGACTGGACATTTCTATGTCCCCATAACTGTAGGTACAGCTGCCTTTTCTTCAATTGCCGCAGGATCAGGACACAACTACTTTGGTCTTCAGTGCTTACAGCTGGGTGATTTTTCTCCCTACCTTTGTGTTAGCGTTCAGGGACACAGACTGACCATCCTGTCTAGCCTGCTTGCGAGCTGTTCCCTGCATGCTTTTAGCTGTGGTTCAGTCATGTCTCCCAACAGGCTTGCCAGTAAACTGGAATCATCTGTCTTGCAAATGGTCTCATCTTTAATTAGAAAATCTTTAATGTCTGCAAAGTCACATGTGGGTGCCAGAGTTTGCAGCTCTGTAATGTAAGTTCTATTGCCTTGCTGGTTTTAGGCGTAAAGTTTTAAAAAATAATCTCTTGAGCCTCAGGATAACAGTACTCATTGAACTCTGCTAGCAGATGTTCCATGGGTTAATTTTGGCCAAAAAGCCCCCTTTTATTTATATTTTTCCCTAGTGAAACACTAAAAAAGGTTTTCAATTCATTTTCTGATCCTTATCCTCCATTGCCAGCTGTATGTGCAGACTCTATTTTTGTTTTCACTGTGCAAGTGCTAATGTTTTTTTTCTGTTTTTGTTTTGTCCTGCAGTCCAGTATCCTGAGCCTGTTTGCTCTGTGTCAAGCTTTAGCTTGTTTTTCTATTAATCACATGTTCTTCCTGGCTGTAGCTTTTGCTGTCTGGCTGCTGCCACCAGGTTTTGTATATATCATGTGCTGGGTAGCACTGAGAAAGGAGCATGTGACTCCAAACTGCAACCTCTCTCATGAGAGTGCTCTACAGGAATGCTGTGACTGCAGCCAGGGCAGAAACCATGTAGGCTTCTTGGTATACCCTCCAAATCTATCTTCTGTGTCCATCCTGTGTTATAGGAACCCACCTTGCTCCAGACTTAGCAGGAGCCATGTCTAAGGGCAGGACCTTGAGCAAGTTCTTTACAAATAAAACCCTTGAACATTTTTCTGTTGTTATAGGAACCAGAAAAGCATGGCCGTGATTCAGCTCATGCTGTTGTGGAGGAGGCAGTGTCTTTCCACTGGGATTAATGGGAGCTGCCATGGAAGAGACAAAGCCCAAAGCTAGATGGACCACAGATCGCCTGTTTCCTATGTTGTTCCTATATGTTCTAGCATCAGGAAAGAATGCTGCCTCTTTCCAAAGACTAAAACCCCCAACTCTGGGAAGTACTTTGTGGACAAAGCTTGTTGACTTGTGCAGAGGAAACTGTTAATGAAATAAAACAGCTTCATGTGAAGCAACACTTGGTGCTTTGTCTGCGAAGGAATCGGTCTTTCATGAAAGACTTCATGTTCCCCTGATTTATTTATTTATTTTCCACTGAATGAGCAAGATTGTTTAAAAAGGGTGGTGGGGAAGGTCAGTGGGGAAAAGCCCCCTCCTCTACTCACTCATCAATTCTTATAACATTAAAAAAATTAATTTAAATTGCCACTTTCCTCAAAATGAAGAGTAAAGCTTCCATAGTTCTGTTGTTTAATTTCCCAACTGGATATGAAATTAAGGAAATTGTAATTGTTTGACCTCTCGCATCAGGGAGTCTAGGTATTTTTCTTCTGTTTCACAGGAGTACATCTATATGAGAATAATGGCTTCCCTAGAGGCTCCATTTCTTGTAAAATACAATCTAATGAATTAAAATATATCTCTTCTTGTTGGTGCTTTTGCACACTGTGACCTGCCTTGGGTTTGAGTTTGGGGTGGCTCCTATTGAATTGTCTGAAGGCTCTCAGCACAATTCTTCCTGGTGAATTGTCCTTCCTGAAGTTTGTCCATTGATTACATCCTCTGGATTGGGTTGGTTGTCTTTCTTACACGGGTCACTAATTTTTCCCAACTAAGCATTGCTAATGTGCCTTCCATAAACTTGTAGCTTATTGAGCTTTGATCCAGAAACCTTTCCAAATTCATCAAAAACAACTAAAGAAGCAGGACT
>VZTV01008358.1:2241-12783 GCA_013400875.1 Anhinga rufa
CAAACACAAATGAAACATAAAAGTTCATTCATTGATTTGTTACAAATAGATAAGAAGGTTTTTTGCTGGAATTTTGCATAATAAGACTACCACAGGCTGTAATGTGAAGATTGACATTGTATCAATTTTGAAGTTCTCTTAACAATTTACAGTGTACTGAGAAAAGTCTCTGTAAAATCTGGAGGATTTTGTTTATTATTCAAGAAGGTAAAGAGTGGATAAGCAATATAAGGAAGTTCAGGCTTGACATTAGGAAGTATTTATTTACCAAGAGGGTGGTCAAACACTGGAACAGGCTTCTTAGACAAGTGGTCGCTGCTCCAAGCCTGTCAGTGTTTAAGAGGCATTTGGACAATGCCCTTAATAATATGCTTTAACTGTTGGTCAGCCCTGAAGTGGTCAGCCAGTTGGACTTGGATGATCTTTGTAGGTCCCTTCCAACTGAAATAGTCTAAATTATCCAAATTATTATGGTGCATACTTCTTACCTAACTTCAGAGTTAGGTTGAAGGCAATCTTCTGTAAGGTTTTACTTCTTTATCATCATTTTTGCCCCCCCTTTTTTAATAGTTAAAATTTCTGAAACAAGTACTTGAAATTTAGACTTCACCAGAGACATATTACTCGGCTGTATGTTGTTACAACAAAACACAAGGGCCTTTTTAGACTGTTCCACAAAAATCTTGAATACTCAGCAAGTATGTGATTTTAAGATTCATTAGATCTCTTCTTCCTCTGTCAGTGAACAGATTTCTACTCACACTGAGGTAAAGAATCTCAAACTAACAGGGCAGTGCTAAGAATTGAATTGGGCTGTTGAGAGATAGCCTTCTTAGTTTAAGCACCTAGCTGAACCCATTGTAGTCATGTTTTCGGAGAAGATTGTGCAGGTTATGACCAAAAAGTCACAAACATGTTAAGACTTTTCTGGGTGAACTTTTGAGCCCACTGGAAGTGTAAGTATGAGTAATACCTCATGCTGCACCAGGAAGGGACTTTTAATGTGTGGTTTATGATGTTCAGTCACTGATAACTTCTTAATAAGGACACATATGTTTATGTAATTTTTCAGGTATGGTAAAGCTCATTCTTTCATATAGCATGTTTCATCTTGAAGTCTCCTAAGCACTTACGAAATCATACACTGCTGCATACTGTTGAATGTATTCACCTGTGAAACATGGCATTGTTCAGTAGCATATAGAAATTGAACCAATAGTTTAGAACAGAAAATGGTGAGGAATGCATTATCCACATTAAATTAGATGGGCAATTCAGGACAGCAGAATACAACTATCTACTCTGAGATTTGGCAAGACTTTAGAGTTTATACTCTTGTCTTTACAGAAAAACCAACAATTACGTCTTAGGTCCTTCGCTTATCTCTTATTTGAAAAAGTATGTGCCTAACAACATAAATGGCCTCTTGAAACCACCTAGAACACCAGCATTAGTTCACTAATGATACCAGAGGACAAATCAGTACTACAGAAAACAACTTCTCTCTGTCAGCTGTTTCCTCTGCAATCTCTTTTAAAGAAATAAGATAGTTTTTATAGATTACAAATTATAGTTGAAAGTTTCATTCTCCTGCCAAGTGCAAGGGGTTTCAATAGTCAATGATCTGAAAGAATTTCTGTTGCTTACTGTAGTACTATTTCTCATATGGGTGCAAGTGCTTTTCCTTTCTCTTAATGTACAACTTTTTCCTTTTTTTTTTTTGTCTGTAGCATGAGGTCTGTCTTTAGTTTGCAAATGTTCTTACACACCCATGCAAAAATATATGCTTTGTTGTGTTATAAATTACACTTTTCAGTGCATATCCTGACTTGTACTTCAAAAGGATAAAATTCACAGCTTATTTGTTTATTACATAATGTGCAGAATAAGGCCACAAATCAAAATTGGAGATAATTTCATTGTCACTTGGAATGTTAATCTAACACCAAACTAACTATTTGTGTGTGTGTGTGTGTGTGTGTTTTGAGAAGTGGATGTCTATAGATAACACTGCTTGAAAACAAACGTTGCAGATGAATTGGAGAGTACAGATCATCTTGTGAAAATTTCTGTCTGCTGGTCAAAGAGTGTGCTTAGTACTTGAAAAGGACCTTTTTTATTTTTTTTTTCACTTCTGTTCCATCTCAGCTTTTCCCAAGCTATTATGCTGAGAGTGGTCACATTACATGAAGTGGGTAAATGTCCAGAGTTTTGTAATCTCATTCTAGCTATTAGTTTTATAGTCTACCTAATAGTCTTTAGATAAAGATGTCTTACAGTCATTCTGACTTGGGCCAAAGTAGAATCATTACCTTAAAATCTTCAGCAAGCAGGTATTTAGCTGGAAGAACTTGCTTTTCCTCAATACAGGTATAGGGTTTACTGTTAAGTAGAGAAACAAAAACAAATATTAAGATATATTAGAAATACAGTATGATGCAGTGATTAAAAAACACTGAGTATTCATTCATTCAGTATTCATTCAATTCATATTTCAGAAAATATTCATTCAGGTCTTGACTCTCGTATGAATTCTTGTAAACTTGGAGAATCCAGTTAACCTCTGTGGACCCTATTCTCATTCTGTAAGACTAAATATGGAAAGCTCAAGGTGATCCAGATCAGCTTAATAATTTTGATAGTCTGGTAGAAGGTGTTACATCTGTTAACACTAATATTATTTACAGCATTCTTATTGTGAGTAATAGTAGTATTAAAAAATATATTAATATTTTACTTTATTTTACTCCTTCCAAATGGTTGTTCTGCCCCCCAGGTACACATACATACATACCAGCTCACATACAGCATAGCCTGCGCAGTAACAAAATCAATTTTCTAGGCTTTTCTAGCTGAGTACCTTGATGACACATCTGTTACAGTAGTAGCAAAATAACCATGTTACAAAAATATCATATATAAAAGGGGCAAAAAAATGTAGAAAAGTATTTGATCTGTTTAAGCTTCAATCAAATCCCATTCATTAGACCTTGTAAATAAATCAGTCCTATATCATGAAGCCTATATAGCTGAAGTACTTCAGAATAAGAGCTTTTGGAAGAAAAATCCCACCGTTCACATTCTGCAGTATAAATGTCCTGTGGAGAGACATAGGACTGCAGTCCCTAGGCTTGCCAATTCCTTATCTTTTTTGAACGTTAAATTAATATTTAAAACTATTTATTCAAAGTTGACTTAACCACTAGAATAGGAAAGATCAGACAAATCATTTGCAAGAAATGAAGTATGAGGAAACCAGAACTCTTTGACAAAGTATTCCTTGGAGTAAATGTGTTGAATGAAGCCAGAGAGTAAATGATAAGGGCCTTTGAGCTCTGCATGTAAGAAAGCAATTTATCAAGAGTACATGAACCCTCCAGTGACCATAACCCAAGAAGAAACCAAAGTACGGGAGAAGTCCCTATAAAATTATTTTAAATGCTCAGAAAGGTTAGTTTAAAAAAAGCATTGAGAAGCTTAGGTGCTACAACATAGTCCATAAAACGGAAAGAACGTTAAAGTTAAACATTGATACTCAGTAAAGTGCATGATGTCATATGCAATTCCATCATATCTAACTTCACAAGGGGATAAGAATTACCTTCATCCTACAAACCTCCCCTCTCTTCATTTCTAAATTATTCACATCACAGTGAATAACATGAAATTCACACGGAAGGGTAAAACAAACTAGTCAGCTCAAGTAGCAGTGAATTCATGACAACTTATAGTAAATCAGGGGGCTAATTTTTAACATGTTTAAAAGGATGGCATTTAGGGTGTATCTAATTAACATGTAATCTCTTATGTGTAATACACAGATGCATTGTTATGTTCATGACATGTCATGTTACATGTAATCACACATGTAATATTTTTTTTTCTCCTAGAGTTTAAGTCTCAAAACTTTATCAGTCCAAATCAATTCTGCATAGCTTCAGTCTTGGTCATCAGTTAAATTTTCTGTAATTTCACAGAATCACAGAGTCACAGAATGGTAGGGGTTGAAAGGGACCTCGAGAGATCATCTCATCCAACCCCCCTGCGTGAGCAGGCACACCTAGAGCAGGGGGCACAGGACCACGTCCAGGCGGGGTTTGAATGTCTCCGGGGAAGGAGACTCCACAACCTCTCTGGGCAGCCTGTGCCACTGCTCTGGCACCCTCACAGGAAAGAAGTTTTTCCTCATATTTAAGTGGAAAATATTTCTTTTGAACTTATGAGTATTGTAGTCTCTGAGGCTCAGCTGAATACCCTTCTGCTGTAGGAATTAAAGTTAATTGTCACCTTTGGAAACTAGACCTGTTTTGGACTGCATCTGCGAAAAAGAATCACTCAGTGATGAGTAGTGTCCCTTAAGGGTCTGCACTAGGAACAGTACTGTTTAATATCTTCATCAATGACATAGCAGTGGGATCAAGTGCACCCTCAGCAAATTTGCAGATGACACCAAGCTGAGCGGTGCTTGGTGACACACCAGAGGGACAGGATGTCATCCAGAGGGACCTGGACAAGCTCAAGACAAGGGCCTATGTGAAACTCATGATTTAGTAAGGTCAAGCACAGTGTCCTGCACCTGGGTTGGGCCAACCCCCAGTATCAATACAGGCTGGGGCATGAAGGGATTGAGAGCAGCCCTGCAGAGAAGGACTTGGGGGTACCAGTGGACGAAAAGCTGGACATGAGCCAACAATGTGCGCTTGCAGCCCAGAAAGCCAACCATATCCTGGGCTGCATCAAAAGCAGCGTGGCCAGCAGGTCGAGGGAGGTGATTCTGCCCCTCTACTCTGCTCTGGTGAGACCCCACCTGGAGTGCTGCGTCCAGCTCTGGAGCCCCCAACACAGAAAGGACATGGACCTGTTGGAGCGGGTCCAGAGGAGGGCTGCAAAAATGATCAGAGGGATGGAACAGCTCTTGTGTGAAGAAAGACTGAGAGAGTTGGGGTTGTTCAGCTTCGAGAAGAGAAGGCTGCGGGGAGACCTTATTGCAGTCTTCCAGTACTTAAAGGGAGCTTGTAAGAAAGGTGGGGACACACTTTTTAGTAGGGCCTACTCTGATAGGGCGGGGGGTCATGGTTTTAAACTAAAAGAGGGTAGATGCAGACTAGATAAAAAGAAGAAATTTTTGAAGATGTGGGTAGTGAAACACTGGAACAGGTTTCCCAGAGAGGTGGTAGATGCCCCATCCCTGGAAGCATTCTAGGTCAGGCTGGACGGGGGTCTGAGCAAGCTGACCTAGTTGAAGATGTCCCTGCTCACTGCAGGGGGTTGGACTAAGTGACCTTTAAAGGTCCCTTCCAACTCAAACCATTCTGTGATTCTATGAATTGTCAAGGTGGTATTTCTCTGGAAAATAAACACATCTGCCAAATTTTATTTATTTAGATAAATTTGGGGGATTATTTTCTTGTCTTTCCTTTAGCTCTTTTCTTATACTTAAATCCTTTTCTTTCAGCCTTGGACAAGCTTAGTACTCAGCACCTCTACCACCCAACCCAAGTGGAGATCGTGCAGTCCAACGTTGTGTTTGACATCAGCAGCCTGATGCTCTATGGTACTCAGGCTGTGCCTGTGAGACTGAAGATACTACTCGACCGACTCTTCAGTGTACTGAAGCAAGAGGAGGTGTTGCATATTCTGCATGGCTTAGGCTGGACACTTCGGGACTACGTTCGAGGCTATATCCTTCAGGTAGGAAATAAAGCAAAGCATGTTTCCAAACCCAGTTAACTGAATTTCTTTTTGTACAGACGTGACCATGCACCGAAAGAGGTAGAAAGTTATGAAGTAAATTTATTGTGGCATGTTGAAGACTAATTATGATGTTGGCAAAATAAAATATTCAGTTTTTCCTAAGCTAAAAAAATGCACATTCATTTGTACAGTAGTAATTATTTGTACTTGCTTACGCTTATTGAAGGAAATACCTTAAATACTGCAAATACTGAGGTTAGCTAGCTGCAAGCCTGATTTAGTCATCAAAGGCAACTGGCAAGTGTTCAAGGGCTACTGTTTGACTTAAGAAACTAAGATCCAAGTTAGCAACTCCTTCATCTTTTCTTTCCTTCCTTAGTAATATATCTAATAAGCAGTAGATGAAATGGGGTTTGTGATCATGGTTGTGTTGGGAAGTATCCTTACAGCGTAACGTATAAACAGGAAAATCCTGTTTATAAGGCCATTTTAAAAAGGTGGCTTTAAATAAAGTGTTACATGCAGATTGGTTAAGATAAGTTGACCAAAACATAAAATAAGTAAAGAAAAAATGGGCAGCTTTGCTTTATGAGTATGGTCATGAATATGTATGGTTACTTATCTGAAGAAGTTCATAAACTGTTGGGTTCTGCAGTGAATTATTACATTTTATAAGACTATTCTGATTGAGAATCTAATACTACGTGCTTCTGAGTTCTCTTAATTGCCTCTGACTTTGTGGGAGTGCTGCATCATCTAGAAGTCATCCAGTTATTGATGTTGATATGCCTGAAAAACTTCAAAAACTCTCGTTTCTGATTTATTTCTTTACTTTCTTAGGCAATGGTAGTGTGCTTGGCACTGTACAGAAAATATGGGGATCTTTATTCCTGCTCTGAGGAACTCTGACTGTATTTTTAAATTTCTTTTCAATTTTCTGCCCTTTTTTTGAAAAGAATTAGGCTTATGTAATTCTATGGAAACCTTCATATTCTGTGCTCTTAAGTATTTTCTTAAATGCTCTATACACAGATTTTTGCAGAAGAGTGTTCTGAATTGTAGAACAGTCCTAGAGAAAGAGTAATAAAATGGCTATTACTTCAATAATGAGATCCTGTTATTCTTATAAGGATATATACAGAATGGATCTCTTTAATTGTTTTAGGATTCTCTCAGGCATCTATTTAGTAAAAGCTAAATGTTACACATGTTCACATACAATAGAATCCATTTTTTTCCATTACCAGTCTAAAATTTACATGTAAGTATATATCCATGATATTTATACAGTAGGTATCTATGGATGTTTGTATGATATATATGTATGGATACGTATCTATAGATTATAGATATGATATATAATTTAGATAGATATATGATAGATATCTATAGAGCTACATACTGTAATGGCATTATGTGCATATTGAGTCATAATTTAGGTTCCTGAATTCTGATCAAGAGGGCTGAAGAAATATGATTTGCAAAGGAACACACATAAAAAATGCATTCTTTCTAAGATAAAGCATTGGAAAATTACTGTTTACTAAATGCGATTGATAGTTAGGTGTAATAACTTACAAGCATAGAACCTAATTCAGTGTCCCTTACAGACAAAAAGACTGACTGAAATCAGTAGTTTTCATGTTTTAAAGGTCGTAGAATCAGGCTTGTATTGATTTTGTTTTAATTATCTGTTTGAGTGATCTTAATATATGCAAGAATGGCTTGTAATATAATTACATAGAGGTTTATACAGAGTGGGATTGTGACCTATGCATCAGAGTGGTGTAAAGGCCTATAATACACCATTAGGTGTATTTCATTAGGTGTAGTTCAGTTTATCTGGGTAAAACTCAATCACATTGTATCCCTCAAGGCATGAATTTTACCATTACTACATTACTACCATTACAATATTCAACAACAGTATGTTGAATATTATATCAGTGATAGGAGAACAATTATCAGTGGAAGTTAAGGGCAGCTATTACAGTCTTGCCGCATACTGACTCGGTTAGCAGTCAGCTGTGGATTGTGTTAGTGGGTGAATGAAGACCTACAATAGGTGTAGTCGAGCCTGCCTGTTAGTTTAGCTCTCTAATTTCAAAGAATGACAAACTGGTTGAGGTTGGAAGGGAGGTCATCTTGTCCAGCCCTCCTGCTCAGGCAGGGCCACGTAAAGCTCATTGCCCAGGACCATGTCCAGACAGCTTTTGAATAGTTCCAACAATGGAGACTCCACAACCTCTCTGGTCAAAAAATGCATTTTGTTTCCATTAAAGCTAGGAAGCTCAGCATATGGCAGAAAGGGAAGTTGCTTAGTAAACCATATATGAAGAGACTTAAGAAAATTTAAAAAATCTGATAATAAAGAAGTCTGGTTTAAAAAGTAACTGTTGCAACTATCTGATGAAAACGACAAAAGGGGCATGCAGGGAAATTTGAAAGGAAATGTGTAGTAACACACTAGCACAGTAAAAGTGCATGCAGATGAGAACTACAGGTAATGTCTCCTTTGAGCAAAAGGCATTGTCCCATAAAGCTCATCATATAGAACTGGAACTCTTCACAGAATTCTTTGAGGTTTTCAAACTCAGCTTTTCCACACAAAAAGCTTCCTACGAAATGACATGAGGCTCCTATAGGGGAACCAAAAGTATCAAGTACCAAAAGAAATCATCCAGAATATTTCAGAGCTATGGGGTTGTTGGTAGGCTGTCATGCAGTGAATTCAGAAACATCAGACTCAGTCTGAAAGTGTAGCTCTTTTTAACTTGACCATGCAAACCTCTAAGTTATAACTCAGTCCAGTCAATGCTGGTAAGCTTACCATACATTCATACATACTGTACATCAAATACACAAATATATATCTCTAGAAAAGGGTTTAAATTTGCTATAATGTTGTAGTTAGAGAAGCATAAACCAGTAAACTAGCTTGTTTGTTTCTAATGTAATAAAAATATTTTAAACTTGTAACTTGGCGAAATTATATCACTGTTTGAGGCAGGGGAGGGAAGGAAGGTTAGTAGCTTTGGGAACACTTGCTCAGAAATACAGAACTTATTGGGAACATACAGACTCTGTACCCTAAGCCTCTTCTCCATGGACTAACTGAAGTACCAGAATACGAAAAAGGAATGGCTGTGACAGATTCCAGAATACTTAATCCTGGTTCAAGTTCCAGTGTTCACGAATTAACCACAGTGCAGAAGATTTGTAAAGCTGGTACAAAATTGGAGTTTAATGCCTTGGGAAGGTCTGAGACATCAGTCTGTGCTGAATTTCCCCTGAATCATGATGGAAGTGTTAAAATATTTTAACATTTTCCCTAAATGGAGTTGGTTTTGGAGGAAAAAAAAAGAAATCTTAAAGTAGATGTACCCACTCAAAATCAATTAGTTTAGTATTGCCAGATACTTTCTTGTCTGTTCAAGATTCATAATGAAACCCTTCGCCAGATACTTTCTTGTCTGTTCAAGATTCATAATGAAACCCTTCTTCCCACAAAAAAAGAAAATACTTCTGATCAGTAACTTTTGAGAAAAACCTCATCATTTGCTCCACTTGCGAAACAAGAGAAAACAAGTGCCGCCCTTTAATTGTGTATTAGTGCTGCAAGGTGGGTGGGATTATTTGTGATACTGTCATTTTGACTAATACTGTTTCTAAATAACAAATTAAAAAGCAGTGGGCAGAGGAAAATGCAGTATTTATTGCTTCGTTCAGTGGATGTATTAAAGGAGCACAGGAAGCAAAGGAACCCTGAAGCCAGCAGAGGTAATATGATACATCGCCTTTCACATTTGGGCACAGTGACAACGTTGCCAGTAACGGCTGAAAGGCATTAAGACCTGGCAAGCTTTCTCTGGCCTCCGTGCAATAAACCTAGTTTCTGGTGAATACATACCTATCTCTGACATGTCAGTGAGTGACAATTTGGTCAGCAGTTACATCAGATTGCTTACAGGATTAATTATTTTAGAGGAGAAAAAACCTTACTGCACAGGGAAACTTTATGGACTGTGTCTTCTCTATGGGCATCCAGAGTGCTTCAGTTTCTAGGCTTGTTTATCCAGTACCTATCTCAAGGAACTAAGTTACTGTGTTTGGTGTGGAGCTGCTAGTGAGCCTGTAGGTTTTCTCTTTGGGAACAGCCAATGCAACAACTGTCTTTACGTGACGACAAATTATTCTGTCAACAACAGCAGCTGTTCTGGGTCAGATTCTGTACCTGCTACTCAAAGAGATGGGATTAGTGGCTCTTGATTTGGGTGAAGCTACTTTGGCTGTAAAGAACGGCTCAACAGTAAGTCTCCAGTCCTGGTTTGGTTCCAGCTGAGCTGAGTGAAGAAGTAACTTTGCCAGCTGTTCTCCTCTGCTCCACCACTGGAGAATACTTTACCCCACCTATTTGCTAGTGTAACTACATGTGTAATTCCTCCCTAGCCAGGTTCTCTCTAAACAAGCCAGGTTAGAAAAATCCTCCTGCTAAACCTGTTCAAGTTAACTCTGATTATTCTGAGAGGAAAGGGCTAGAGGACAATTATGCCACTAGCAGTGAACAACTGTGGCATCCAGCTTTTACACTGGTCCAGCTTCAGATGACAGGACATGTGGCCACAACTTAAAGGCCATAAACCGACTCTTTGCAAATAATGATTCAGTGTTTTGAGTAGCAGCTCAACATTTTTTCAAGTGTTTTGTGATCAAATAGTTGTATTCCCTTAGTGCAAAAGAGAAAAATAAATATTATCTTTACAGTACAAAGAGGGAAGGAGAGGCACAGAACAGAGCATTGGCAAAATCAGGAAAAGGGGCTAGACCTAGGATTCCCATTCTTACCAT